>JAPEUT010000004.1:0-241779 GCA_027946375.1 Neodidymelliopsis sp. IMI 364377
ATAGTATAGTTAGATATATATTATAGTATAGTTAGTTAAATATTATAGTATAGTTAGTTATATATTATATATAGGTTATATATAGGTTATATAATATACCTATATATTTCTATATATATAACTATATTTATATATAAATTAGCTTCTATATACACTTATAGTATATTATACACCTTTACTTAGATATACCTATTCTTCTCTACTACCTAGTATAAGGTATATTTTATTAGTTCTAGCTAATAAATAGTATATACTAGTTAATAGCACTATACTATACTATAGACTACTTTAATAGTAGTGTATAAAGCTTTCCTCTTAATAGTAAGGCTTATATTATAGCCTAGTATAGTTATAGACTACTAAATAAAGACTATAAAGAGCTCTTTTAATTTTAATATATAAAGTTATTATTATTATTATATAAGAGGAATAATTTACTAATATACACTAGGTAGCTAATACTTAGTAATAATAATATAAGTGTCTATAAGCCTATCTTTATTACTTACTTCCTCTTAGCTATAATATAGTTAGTGTAGGAAACTATAAGTACTAAGATACTTTTAAATAATAGCTAGGATTACCTTATTAGTGTAGTGTAGGTGCTAGCTAATTCTATACTAGTAAATATAAGCTATAAAGACGTAGTAATAGCTAGTAATATATCTACTAGTAATATATTTACTAGTAATATATTTACTAGTAATATATCTACTAGTAATATATCTACTAGTAATATATCTACTAGTAATATATCTACTAGTAATATATCTACTACTAGTATATCTACTAGTAGTAATATAGAGAAGCTACTATCTACCTAAGTAACTAATATACTACTAGTAGAGTTATAGAAGCGCGCTACCTTAATACCTTAAAGATTATTACTAAAGTAATCTTATATTATTATCTATAGAATATTATCTACCTACTTATATAATATAACAGAATATAATAAAGATTAACTAGTAGAGAAGTATATTATTAGTATTACTAATAATAACTACTATACTAAACACTAATATAGTAAGTAGCTTAATATCTTATATATAAAGAAATATATAGAGCTAAGCCTAGAACTACTTACTAATAAGGTATCTACCTAAGAGTGCACTATATATAGTGTAATTATACTAAGTAATAAACCTACTATTACTTAGATTATTAAGTAAAACATCCTAGATAGGCTTAACTTCTACTTTACCTTACTAACACTATACTTTATAGCGTTAACTATACTAAAGAAGGTATAAGTACTTAAGAACTAGCCCTTTTAATACTATACTGCCTAGTTTCTATAAATATAGTAAGAGTAAGGCATACTCTTCTAGCTAGGCGTAGGTAAATAGTAGATAATATATTACTTATAGCTCCTATATAATATTATTATATATTCTTTATAGTAGGCTAGTACTAATACTACCTTCTACTTTATATAGAATATGTGTAGATACTATAAGATAAATATAGCTATAGTCTATATAGGTTCTTACTAGGTATTAGTACTACTTAGAGACGTATATATATAAAAGGTATAGTAGATCTAGTATAATAACTTTATTATAAGTAATAATTATATATATAATAGTGTAATCAAGTAGGTAAGACTATACTTAGGTAATTAATTATATTAATTAGTGTTCTTCTATCTCTAGTAAGGCTAGGTTTATATATATAAGAAATCTGTGTGTTTATATAGATTATGTAACCTTACAAAGCAAGCTGCTAAGCTATACTAGAGCTACTTAGCTCTAGTTTGCTAGGGTTAGCTCTAGTGTTCTAAGGTATTAAGCCCTGTTTATATAAGCTAGTAGCTCTGTTATGCAATAAATAGGTATAGTAAGGGCCTAGTATAAATAGAAGTAATTAAGGTATTAATATAATTAGTCTTCTAGTCCTCTATAAAGAAAGATAGTAATATGTTTTATAGCTACTTAAAGTAAGTAACCTGTTAGTACACTATTATCTAAGGTTTAGGCTAGAGAAGCTTACTACTTATACTATATAAGGAAGTGTTAAATTAGTAGATTAAGTAGGTGCTATAGGTTAGCTAGCTTAATGTATTTATTAACCTAGTGTAATAAGAATAACCTAATCTTATTACTATAAGTAAAGTAGTAGAGGTATAGCTAGGGTATAATAGAATTGTAGGCAGGCCTATTAGTAGAAAGCAGCCTCTAAGTATTAAGGCTCTAACTCTATTAGTTAGTTTTAAAGAAGTATAAGATAGTAAGGATTATAATATAGATAATAATCTTAAAGTTAGTAGTTTTTTTATAAGTATAGAAGGTAACTCTTTAAAAGTACTATTATATTAAATAACACTACTTAAGTTATTTTACTCTATTATATTTACGTAACCTAAGTAGTAATCTTTAAGTATCTACTATTAAAAATAAAGTAAATAATATAAGTTACGTGCTATTATAAGTTATATACTATTATAAGTTAAACTATAATATAAGTTATATACTATTATAAGTTATATACTACTATAAGTTACACTATAATATAAGTTATATAATATTATAAGTTATATACTACTATAACTTACACTATAATATAAGTTATGTGCTGTTATAAGTTATATACTATTATAAGTTATATAATAATATAAGCTATAGATACTAGAGCTTAGAGTTAGTTAGGTTAATACTAGTAGCCTTAAGTGTCTACTAAGTAAGTTGCTATAAATATAAATAAAACAACTCTAACAAAGTCTAAGTATAATAAAATAACGTATAGTAAATATATAAATTATAATAGTAGTTAATTATTATATTTTACACGTTATGTGTAAGTTATATTAAATTTAAAGTATAAGAAGAGTAAAGGAATAAACTTAAACTATTTAAAGGAATAGACTTAATATAGTCTATGCACGCTAAAAGTTTTATAGGTAAAGTAAAGGAATAGACTTACTTTCTTTATATAATAGAGTAAGACTAATTTAATCTTTAGTAGGTATATTTTAACCTTTTATAGGCCTATTTTAAAACTTAGCTAAGTAAGCTATTAGATAAGTAGCTAGTGCCTTATTAAAGTATAATATACTTTCTATAGGCTTTTTAGAGGTTCTAAAATATATATAACACTAAAATCTACCTTTTACTACTCTCTTATAAAATTAATAGGTAATTAGAGAAAGTATAATTTATAGTCTCTTTTTTAGTAATTATACTCTATAGAATTAGTTTTTAAGAACTACTAGAGGGGTTTTAGTCTTAGAAGATTTAAGAATAAGCTTACTAGTAAGAGTATAGTGTTTTTAAGTAAATTTCTTATAATAAGAAGTGCTAATAGATCTTCTATCTTATATCTTGCCTTAATCTTCTAAAGTTACTCTAGCTCTCTTTATTTTTATACTAGAGAGAGCTATACTTATAGTTCTTCTAGTTCTTAGTCTACTTATTAGGCTATTACTCTATTATAAACTATTATAGAGTATTATAGCTTTATAGAGTATAGAGTATAAGCTCTTTACTTTAGATATTCTTCTATTTAATCTTTAGACTCTATAGTAGAAGTTATACCCCCTTTAAGAGTTAATAAGAGTGTATCTACTTAGGCTATAATAAGATAGTCTATATTACTTTAAGGATCTATATATTAGGCCTTAGGTGTTTTTTAGTTCTCTAATAGGCTTACTTAATAGCTTTATTACTTAGTTTATATCTTTAAGTTATAGACTAGGGAGTAATTTAAATATTAGAAATAATAGAGGTTATAATAGTATAAGAAGAGATAATTAAGTACTAAAGATAATAGTGTAGTAATAGATAGATAAATTACTACTATACTAGTAATAATTCCTCTACCTTATATTATTATAGAGCTAGCTAGCCTATTCTACTATATAATAAGATAGGTATGCTATAATAGGCCTATAGGTTCTAATAGTAGCTAGTAACTTAAAGTAGGCCTTATATTTCTTATAGAAGTTAGTAGCGTAGTAATTAGTAGCTATAGAGGTAGTCTATTATAATATAAGTATATCTTAGTATTAGTAGAGGAAGTAAGTAACCTAGGTCTTAGAGACCTTAACTTTAGCTATACTACGTGCAAAATTCTTAATTATCTCTCTAGTAGGCTCTAAATATCTCTTATTAAGCTCTATAATATACTATACAAGCTTATACTCCTATTATAGCATTACTTTAAGTTAGTTAATATTCTTAGTCTCTATATCTACCTAAACGCGTTAGTTATTAGGACCTATAGGCCTATTATAGCATACCTATCTTATCACGTAGCAGAATAGACTAGCTAGCTCTGTAACAATATAAGGCAGGGGAATTATTACTAGTATAGTAGCAATTTGTCTATCTAATACTACACTATTACCTTTAGCACTTAATTATCTCTCCTCGTACTATTACAACCTCTATTGTCCCTAACATTAGTAATAGCAGGACAATGTTGTACAGTTAACTTTGAATTTTTTAGCAACCTTTCTATACAAAAGTTTCTCTTTAGGAGGCAGGCTTTAATAAATTTAATCGCTTTTTTAATTGCTGTTATAGTTGTTGAGTTGTGACGCGTCAAAGTTGAGATGCGATTGTTGATGGTGGCTCGGCACGCGAACATGGTCGGCACGCGCACAGACACTGTAGTGCCGAACGCGTCCACGCGACGCGCCTGCCACTTTACACCATCATCGTGTCCCACATTGAAAGTAGATCACAACACACTCGCATATCCACAAGTTATCATGATCCGCCACGACCACTCCAGAGTTGACCAGAAGCGACGCGCAAACCTCAGTCACAAAAAGAAACAATTCACGAAAGCCGAATTCCAGGAGCAGACCTATGAGCACCGTCTCAACTTCTACATATTACCACCCACAGCCGAAATTACGCTTGAGGAATTCGAACAATGGGCTATCGACCGTCTGAAAGGTGAAAGATCTCACCCACAAGCATGTCGTAGGAGTAAAGGCTGACAATACCCGTTACAGTCCTCTCCGAAATCGAAGCATGCACGTTCCGCAACAAGGGTCCCGAAGAGACCGCCGAATACATGAAGAGCATACTCGACAAGTACATGCCTCTGCGATCCTACACATCGAATGGCCAGCTTCTGCATAATGAGAGGAAGAAAGACCATTACTCACATTTTATCCTACGGCTTGCATTCTCCTCAACCGAAGACTTGCGCAGGCGCTTCTCCAGACTGGAGACCATGCTGTTCCGTTTACGATTCAAGGATGATGACTTCATCGAGAGACTGAAATTTGTAAAGAGTCTGAATCTTGAGTGGGAAGAAGTAGCCGATACGGAGAAGAGAGATTTGAATGCAGAATTGCTGGCTGCGGCTGGTGGGGGTATGAAGAACCGCGAAGAGCAGGAGTGGTTCAAGGTCGATTGGGAGAAGGTACCAGAGCTCGTCGAGCAGAGGAGAGTCCTGGTCAAGAGGGGTAAGGCATATGTGCCGCAGCGAGAGCAGCTGAGTCTGGTGGTCGCCGAGTTCACAAAGAGGCTGGATGAAGCACTTGAGGTACGCACAACCATCACACATGGATACTGATCCCGCACTGACAAGTTACACAGCTTACTTCCCGCGCCCTCCCCCGACTCGACGAAGACGACCGCCTTGCACCCATCCTCGCACACCTCTCTCAATCCTTCACCGCCCCTGATGCGGCATACTCCACCTCCGACGCCAATATCGATGGTCTCTCCGCAATAACTGCCAACTCGATCGACTCTTTGTCACAGAACTTCCCTCTCTGCATGCGCAACCTACACACTACACTGCGCGAGAACTCACACCTGAAGCACTTTGGGCGTCTACAATACACACTCTTCCTCAAGGGTATTGGCCTTTCACTTGACGAGTGCATCTTGTTCTGGCGTCGCTCTTTCAAACTCATGACAGACGACAAATTCACAAAAGAATACCGTTACAACATCCGGCACTCCTACGGCGACGTGGGCGGCGATTCCAACCGGCGCGGTCGCGGCTACACACCTTATTCCTGCCAGAAGTTGCTCACTGAGCCTCTCCCCGGTCCCGGCCAAACACATGGCTGCCCCTACCGCACATTCACACCGGACAACCTGATCAGTGTGCTACAGAGAGTTGGTGTGAATGAGAGAGATGTGCTCAAGACGGTGAGAGAAGATGTGGGCAAACAGCGATATCACGTCGCTTGTAATCGAGTGTTTGAGTGGAGTCACAAGAAAGAGATTAAGAAGGTCAAGGATGATGGGTCTTGGTCTGCTACAGATCTTGATACTATTGTCCATCCAAACACGTATTTCAAGCGTAGTTGGCTGCTCAAGCATCTTGGGGAGGGGAACGCTGGGATTGTGAATGGAGGGCCAGGAGATAGGATGGAAGATTAGATGGTGGTTTCTTTGTATTGGCACTCTGTTCTCTGAGGTTCTGGGCTTGGATGTTTAATTGGGAAAGGAGTCTGGAGTATATCGTCATTGGTGCACTGGACCAGGAGACAATGTTATACGGTCCAATCAGCTTTGTGCAGCTGGAGCGCGCCATATCACTGGTGTTGAATAAATAGTCACTGCTTATGGGACCTGCGAGTTCAACGCCTTCCCAAGCTTTCCAGCACTGCAGCTGGTCACGTCTGTGATTCGTGAAAGTGAGATTAAGAATATAATAGTTCAAGATAATACGGGTATACACGAACTGAAAAAACGCTGTCCATGCAAGAAAAGACCTTCAATAATACACATCCTTCTTCAGCCCGATCAGCCCCTCACTGAACCCGTCCTTCTCCATAGCCTGAATCTCCTTCAAATGCGCTTTCCTCTCCAAACTTCCTACGCCGCCCGCTAATCGATCCGCTGGCAAAACCTCCAATGATACCTCCGCACCCGTGTTCGCCTGGGGCGCTACGGTCCCCGAAATGCCCACACCTACACCGCACCGAAAGGACATATAAGTCGGTAGTCCTGTTGCAGCGCCAGGAAACCGTAGAGTGCGGACAGACTCAGTGCAGTCGAAGTTTTTGTACAAAGTGCAGTAGCCGCCGGGATCGGGGCCGATGGATTTGGCACTGGCGATGCGGCAACTGGTCGATGGAAGAGACCAGCCGCAGTCTTGCGAGAAATTCTCTCCGGAGCAAGTGTAGACGGCTCCTGGGAGACCGCGGCGCTGAAGATGAGGAAGTGCGTGGCTGAACGATAAGATTGTGTGGAAGAAGATGGTGAGGTAAAGGACGGTTGCGTTTGTGACGGTAATACCGAACATAGTGAGTCCGATGCAATATTAAGAATTAGAGTATGTGTATGTCGTGGAGTCGTGTCTCTACAGAATGCTGTAGACGGGTTTGATAAGAGCCTCCCTACAAAGGGTAGCGTGATGACCGGTCTGGCTGCAAATAAACCCTTGCACTTTGTGAGTGTTATTTCGGGGGTGACAAAGGGGAGTCCCGGCAATGATCGTCTGCCTGCGCCTCCACTGATTATCGCACATACCTTCCAGGTGTTTGTGTTCTTTCAAGCCAAATGTTGGTGTTGATGTATTGTTCTCGCCGTAATCGCATCTGCCATGGATGTATATTGCCGGCGATCAGCTCCATTGTGAAGACCGCGCCGCAGACGCTTAACAGCGGTGCGGCATGAGAATAGGAAAATGATGATATTTAGACAGGGAAGAAGGCGCGGAAAATGGCAAAAGACTGAGATACAAGGGAGATCATATGGGTGCTGTTGTTGCGGGCCGATGCGGGTGTTGCAGGGATGTTACGATGTGTGAAACATGGGTTACCAATGATGCGACTGAAGAGGTCGCAGTCACCAACCCAGTTCTGCGACAAACCGTGATTTTGATTGCTGGGCTGGCGCAGAACTGCGATTGCCTAGCTTGTGCCATTTACTTGTCGCCGCCAAGCTGTCGCTAGGATGAAAGCTGCCTACCATTGCCCTGACAGGTATGACAGGGTAGGTTGAGGTATGATCGTCAGGTACGCGCACAAAGAATCTGCTGAAGATCTACTATGTAGGCGACATGTGTGCGAACAAACCCTTCTGCAGACACGACTCGAGTGGTTGCTGCAGTTTGGTTTGACTTTCAGAAGTCCGCTTGTTAGGCTGGAGCCGGCTGCTTCGTCGTTCGTTGATCGAGTCTACCTGATTCGAGTGGTGGTGGATACGAGCCACAAAGTGCGTAACTGTATCATACATGTTCCCTACTGAGTTGTGTAGGAGGAAATCTATTGTGGGCATCAAGGCCTTGTCCAACTGCGTGGATTAAAAGAGAAAGCAAAAGTTATTAACGTCATGCGGAGGCTGTGTACAACACAGCAATGCGTGTTTAGCCATTGATAGCGCTTTCATGGTCGATCTGAGCCGCCTGTCGTACAGGTAGTTCTGTGGGAGCTGTCCTGGAGTTGAATCTCCCGTGGTTGCCACTATTCTGGTCGTTGTGTCTTACATTCATTCGTGGCTAAAGATATCAGCCAAGAAGCTGTCAAATCATCACAGCACGGGTGGCCGTGCGAGTTCATCTTCTGGAACAGTTTGAGGCCTGCTGATCCACTTGATCGGTTCTGCAGAAGCAGTGTGAGCCCGCGTTGTTGCAGATGGCGGAACCTCAAACCCCAGAGCGTTTTGCGCTAATTACCACAAGACGGTGGGGACAGAACTGATACATGGCAGGCGATCAAACATGTTCGTCGCTGTGGAACTGGCAAACTCGACTTCGGTGTTCGTAAGTGATGATGTGTAGGCGTCGTACATCAATGCAACAGGTAGGACCTATTATGCAACGTACGCACGTGATCAGAGTGCCCACGTCTTTGCAAATTGTGCCGTCTCTCATACTGCTTGATGTTTGTCATCAGTCATAGCTGATGATTATTAACCTCCAGCGTGAACTAAAGTCCGTGATTGTGAAGACTGCAACTTGTGCGATGGGGTTGTTGTGAACGCGCATCACGTGATGTACGCCGGCCGAGCAAGCATCCGATGACTGACAAAGAGAGTTGTTTTTGTTTTGAAGATCAGAAAGCACTTCTACGATGATGAGAGGCGGAGAGTTTGTGTCGTGTCTGCTGAATATCTAAGAGGATGGGTGAACTGCATGGGGAATGCAGGAACGGGCTGGAGTCTGTGCTCAGGTGCGTCATCGGCTATTGGCGGAGTCGATAGAATAAAAGTACTCCACACGCCTTTGCGCATCAGCAAGATGCCCTCATGCTTGTAGCACGGAGTCGCCTATGTTCCTGGCGTACTGCCCCAACTACTCGATACCTTCATAGCGTACCAAGTATGGCAGAGCGCGACTACGCGGTAAGTGAAGCTTCCAGCAATCAAAGTACGTAGCTGACTCTACAGGCCGCGGTCGCGGCATTGAATACATGTCAATCGAACTTCTCCATTGTCGATGCTATTCGAAAGTCTGGACGGGGCATGAACAAGGCGGCAATTCCAGAGATGATCGAATGGTGTAGTAAGATTGGATACAAGGTGTGCGGCTCCCAGTGCCTCTTCGCTGGTTTATCAACTGACGTGCAAGTCAGCCCTCAGATTTCGATAAACTGAGGCCAGTACACATCGCTGGAACCAAAGGCAAAGGTTCCACCAGCGCGTTTATCTCGTCCATCTTGGCGCAATATGCCTCGTCCAGCGAGGTTGGTTCGCAGCCCTCGAAGATCGGTCTCTACACATCCCCGCACCTTCGATTCGTCCGTGAACGGATACAGATCGACAATCAGCCCATATCAGAAGAGAAGTTTTCAAAGTACTTCTTTGAGGTATGGGACAAGTTGGAGGCTGCAGCAGAGGCAGATAATGCTCCCACCGACGTGCCAACGAAGCCCGTCTACTTCCGATACTTGACGCTCATGGCACTGCATGCTTATCTTCACGAAGGCGTTGACTCAGCGGTCATAGAGTGCGGTATCGGTGGCGAATATGATAGCACCAACATCTTGACAAAACCAACAGTCACAGCGGTGACCAGTTTGGGAATTGACCACACCGCCATGCTCGGATCTACTCTTCCTGAGATAGCATGGCACAAGGCAGGAATTTTCAAACAAGGTAGTGTCGCTTTTACAGCACCTCAGAAAGACGAAGCTATCGCCGTCTTGCAGGAACGTGCTGCTGAGAGGGGTACCGACCTTCACATCGTAGGGCTTCACCCCTCGCTTGCCAACGGCAGCATTAAACTTGGGCTCTCGGCAGAGTTTCAGAAAATTAACGCTTCTGTAGCAATTGCAGCTGCAGCGGCACATCTGCGTGCTTTGGGTCACACATCGATTCCTGATCCTACCAAATCAGCACACATCGACCTTCCTCCACAATTTGTTAGAGGACTTGAGCAGGTTCGTTGGTCAGGCCGCTGTGAGACCAGACGGGAAAAGAACGTAGCTTGGCACATCGATGGCGCTCACACCTTGGAGAGCATTGAAGTTACGGGGCGCTGGTTCGCTGAGCAGATTGCATCTGCCACTACGGCAGTTCCATCACAGTCAAAAGTGCCTCGGGTCCTGATTTTCAACCAGCAGACCCGAGACGCGAGCGCTCTCGCCAAAGTACTCTATACAGCACTGCAGAGCGGCATAACATGTGGCTCGACGTCACCTTTCACACATGTCATTTTCACGACAAACCAGACTTTTAGCGAGGGCTACAAACCTGACCTCGTTTCCATTAATACCGATCAACATGAAGTGGACGCGCTTGCTGTACAAAAGGCACTAGCGAACACCTGGTCGGAGATCGACAGCACTGCAGAAGTACGTGTGCTGAGAACTATCGAGGAAGCTGTGAGCACAGCGAGAGCTGTAGCACGTGGTTGGGCGCAAGGTACAGATGCAGAAGTGATGGTCTTGGTGACGGGCAGTCTCCATCTGGTCGGCGGTGCTCTTGAGGTCCTAGAATCCGGGAAGGCGAATTGACAGTGATACCCATAGAGAGACAATTCATGTGCGCTTCAACACGTATGAAATTTCCATTTACAAGGAGATCTTCGAAAGCAAGGTCTGACAACTGAACAATTGCCTAATAAATAGCGCCAAGGCATGATGTTCGTCAGCTTGGTCATTTGGACACAAACCACGAACAATCAAACACCATGTTGACTTCCATGCGGAGAACGTCCAAATCGTGTGTGGCCGGCTCCTATGCCGATCTCTTAGCTATTACACTTTCGCGCTTGGTGCAGAAACTATTACGATGTCTCGGAAGTTTCCGGCTAGTGGCTTCCTGATTGAAATTGTGGATACGGAGACAGGAAAGTGCCCACGAGCGCGACCATGCACCGAGCTCTATGACAGCAACGGGCCCGCACTTAGACCGCGGGTGTGAGTGGCACTATGGGGTAAGAGCCACCATCAAGAGATCCTCTCATCCATTCAGACATTCTCGCGTGGCGCTCAGAATCGGGTTCGCCTTGGCAGTCTCGGCACAGCATTCTCTTTGGGTGATACGGATGAGCCATAGCCGGCATCACTCCTAGACCACTCAGATGCTCACATATAGTTTCGACCACTCCCTCTATCTCTCCACGTCATTACTCCTCTGATGTACACTTGCCTTCAACCTCAGAACGTCGACCTATTTGCTCGCCGCCACGATGAACTGTCCTTCTCGAACTGATGATGACGTGCTTCTCAACCCAACCTGGAACCAAAGTCCACCACGGTTTGCAGCAGATCTTACGACTTGCCAAGACTTGAATGGAATTGCAAATGCTAGGGAGCTTGGTGACGCGGATCGACTACGCAGCGGTGCGCAGAGCCTCAGGCGTAACGGTTTAGACGAGAATCAATTTCAAGAGAAAGAGAAGCAACAGCTTGTACTTGGGGAGGGTGTCGAAGGTCCCTATGAAGGTGCCGATGTGCCGTTCGTGCTGTGATGGATTCGGAAATGCTGACGTTGCCCTAGGACCTTGCACCCGAACAACCGTGATCGTGAGTGATGAGCACCACGCTGGCGCCAACATCACTGGCTGTAAGCCGTCTGCAGAGACGTTCAAGAGCTGGGGACGCTGGGCCCTTTCCGTGCTCTGTACATCCATATTCATGTCTTACATCAGTAATAATGGAGCGCCGACCTTTGCAGCGGTCAAATCTGCACACCAACTACCGAGCAGTAGGACTCGCCTAATACTCGTTATATGCAAAGCATTCAAACTGATGCATACAGGTACCTCTGTGACCCGCCAGTACTTGAAGAGAGATGGATGTGCCGCAGGAGGCGCGCAACCTGACTACGACCTTCCTTTCCACGTTGGCGGTCTCTTTATAATCCTCTTTGTGTCGTCTACTGCCTGCGCCTTTCCGATCCTCGTAATTAAGTTTCCCCGTCTACGCATTCCTGCTTCTTTTTTGTTTAGCGCCAAGCATTTTGGTACCGGCGTCTTGATCGCAACAGCCTTCGTTCATCTGCTGCCTACAGCATTCCTGTCGCTTAGCGACCCATGTCTGTCTAGTTTTTGGACCGAAGACTATCAAGCGGCGCCTGGAGCTATCATGTTGGCTAGTGTTTTCTTCGTAACTATCATTGAGATGGTCTTCTCGCCTGGCCGGCACTGCTGTGGCGGAAATGAAGGTGTCGAAGGGGTTGCTCGCAATACCGTAGAGGAGAAGGAAACCGAAGCACGCACAGCGCCAGAGCTGCAGACACAAATGAGAAGGACCTACTCCGATGGCAGCATGCAAGTGCGCTCAATGGGTACTCTTCGGGGCCGGGTGACTAGCATCAGCCGTACTCTATCGCAATATCGCGAGGAAAATCAAAGACTTGACGCTGTTGCTTCGGCTGGTGAAGAAACCCCAGTTGAGCACGGCAAAACCAGCAGCAATGAATGTGCGATTGGAGATCCCGAGACAAGTCAACGAACCTCTGTACTATCGCCCGAACAAGCTCACAAGAAAGCCGTTCTGCAGTGCTTCCTCTTGGAAATGGGTATTCTATTCCACAGCATTTTCATTGGCATGGCTCTCGCAGTGGCAGTAGGAAATGACTTTGTTGTCTTACTCATCGCCATCATTTTCCATCGTGCGTATATCTTTGATCACAACACATCTAGACCAGTACTAAGTTAACGCACAGAAACATTCGAGGGTCTTGCTCTCGGGGTCCGCATCGCCGCAATCTCGTGGCCTGCGCGTTCACCTCAACCTTGGCTCATGGCAGTGGCATATGGCTGCACAACACCTTTAGGACAAGCAATCGGTATTGCAACTCACACTCTTTACAGCCCAGACTCCGAGGTTGGACTCCTTGTGGTTGGCATCATGAATGCCATTTCTGCTGGCTTCCTGGTCTTCGCCTCACTTGTAGAGCTGATGTCCGAAGACTTCTTGAGTGACGAGAGCTGGCAGGTACTGAGGGGTAAAAAGAGGGTTGCAGCATGTCTATTGGTCTTCTTCGGCGCGTTCTTGATGAGCCTTGTGGGCGCTTGGGCGTAGGCATCAAGCTAGGCGACAAAAGGACAGATGGCGAAAGCGGAGGCGGTAGTTAGGACCAGAGGACGGGTTAGACTCTAGGCAGACAAACACGAGCGAGGAGAGTGGGAGAAGGAAGTGTAGGGGTTGGCCGGCAAATGACGGCTGTGGCGCAGTGAGCTAATGTGAATTGCAAATTATGTTGGTACGACAGCTGCGTCTGACTGTACACACTCACACTTGCTTCCTAAGTCTCAATATATCCCTTTAGATACTACAAAAGGGCAGAGTTCTGAAACTTCGATGCACTCTGTTATTCCGCTCACTTGTCTGATCTGATCGGCACCAAACCCGAACACGAATGCGAGCCCTCAGGCCACGACGCTACATCCTTCGGTCTTCTGTTGGGCATCCCTCTTCAAGAACGATAAAATCCAAAAAAGCCACATAATGACTGGACCGTGTAGCTCCTCAAGCTGAATCCTTCATCTCTCAATCAGCTAAGCACGCGATCCAACTACGTAGATCCCCCAACAAGGATCCCTTACACAATGACAGCCTCACCTCTACCTCCGCGGACGCACTCAGCGACCAGAAATCCGGATTTTCGGCTGTCAAACAAGTGAGAAGCATGCGGTAAGCGCCGCCAGAAGGGTAGTCCCGCGGATGAGTGGGCCGTGATGTAGAGGCCCCTCAGCATCTGATAGTAGTCGTTGGGACTAACGCGAAGACGGGAAACCGTAGTCTGCATGCTCGTGTGAGCTTGGGAGGGGAAGTTAGGAGATCACAGGCCAGGTTCGGGCGTCCGTGAGTCTTGCAGGATTGTAGTGTGGAATTGGCGACGGGGGGTGGGACTAGGGCGGTTGTTGGCTGAGCCTATGTGCCTGTGTCTATTGCTGTGGAACGGACCGTCTGAAGGCGTTTATTTGCTCACAAATACGACTTAAGGAGACAAATCGTGCTCATTCCCTTTTTATCTGAATGAAGGGGTTAATTCGGTTGTTTTAGCTGTCTATGTTGTTCACAGTCAGACGTATATCACAGAAGTCCAGTTCTCCAAACGACATGTGGGTTTACGGGTCTACCTTCAAGGATACCCGGTCCCCTCCACTAGCAGACGTCTAGGTGATTGGAACGGCTGTGTACGACTATAGCATGCTTGCCCTTCTACTCATCCTTGTCTCTCAAGACACGTGTTTTGCTGTAGTCCTACATTCCAGCCCTCGACGAACATGTATGCCGCTGTCTCTACGGGGAGACATTGACCAGCACTTGCGAAAAGTAGTATTAAGAAGCGAGGCTCCCATGTCCAAGAACTTTTGCTTTTTCGAAGTGCTCTCCTCGGAAGCATGCAACCAATACTAGCATTCGTAACAGTGGATCAACATTGGTCAATTGTTGCAAAGCTACGAGTTGATGCCCTGCATAGGATCGTTTGACGTGTAGAAAGAAAACACATGTTTGGTAGAGCTGGGTTGAAAAAGACAGTGGAATAGTTGGGCATCATGAGTCGCAGCATTGGATATTTTCAATCCATGCTATCATGAACTGTAGACACCAAACGATGAATATCACTTTCCAGAACTGCACGGCTGTCTCACACCATTCCTCCAGGGGCAGCACCAAATTCCATGGCGAGACCACATTTTGAATGCAAGTAGTCTTTGACTCGCCGACTTTTCCCATTAATGTAACCATGAGACCGCTAGGTCTGTGGCACTGTCAGAGGCAGCCTAGACGAGCGCGATCATCGAAGGAATCGCACTAGCCTTAGATGACGGATGTGCAGCAGCGTGCAGTGGGGATGAATTGGAACGTTTTGATAACAATTGGAGCTGGTGTAGCCTCTTGATCGAGTTTGCGGGCAAAGAAGTTCGGGCAGACGACTGGCTCCTAAAACATTGTGACTTATGCAAGACAATCGGCGAGCAAAGATTGTTCGGCGGGAGTCAAAGGTGATCAAGACTACTTGAGCTACGGGTTCGGCCCACAGTGCTCAACAATCAATGCCTGCCCTCGAACCTCGACTGGCTTTGGTAATCTTGAAGCTGGCGGATACGGTAACTGCTAACAGACTTTAGCGAGGGATTGTCCAAAGGTACAATGCTGTGTCACCAACACTGAGATTGCCCCGAGCGTGCAGTGTCTGTGCTGTGCCTTAACGCTGCAGGATTCTCAACGTTTTCCCGCCTCTTGTGCCCGCCCTAGCTCTCTGACAAGGATCGGTCCGATGTTTTACTGGGTTGACATCCCGAGTCTCTGGCTTTGGGGCCGATTGCGGGAGCTGTGGAGGTACCTTGAGCATGGCACCACGCCATGGGCCGGACCGACCAGACCGACCCTAATTGAGGCGAAGGGTAACCATACACCAACGCTGAAAAGAGCTCTATTATGGCAGTAGGGTGAACCGCAAAGTATCGCAGCGTATTCGGGAGCAAGTAAGACTGAATTATGTCACCGAAATATTATAAGAGTAAGCCAGCATGGCGTTGTAAAATCGAAACATCGACCATGATGAAGGAAAGATAGTACCCAGTCGTATTGCTGCACTGCGCAACTTTTGCATCGCCTCTCCTTTGAATGTGTAAAGCCTCGGACTCGTTGGCGGTCGAGTGCACACAGTAGTATCATAACTCCTACTTCAATCGATGTAGACTTGTTTGAGTACTTTGATTATAGCACCGAGAGCAGCAAAAGTTACGTAGTTGCTTACGAAAGAGGCGTTTCGTTACGGTGTCTGTTGTCGAACTGCGACAGAAGCAATGAGTCCGGTTCGGCTGCTACTGGGGACTGTCGAGGGATCGTAGTAATCGCAGTGACCCGGAAATAGAATCTCACGGGAGACGGCTGACGGAGGACATGTATGATGGAAGTCATGGCGAACTTGCTGCTCTTAGGTCGCTTCAAAGTACCAATCACCCATACTCCACCTTGATTCTCTCATCAGAAACATCGTCCTGGTCGACAACTCCTTCCTTGCGTATTCGTGGGTAGGCAGTAAGCCGACCTTCTAACATATGAAATGTTTCTGCATAAGCTCTAGATGGAACTGACTCTGGTTCGACGAACAAGGAAGCTCCGTTGATGTGTATTGGCTTGATTGAAGATCGATTCCTTGCATTTTCGACAAAGATGTTGTTACTTTTGGCCACATCGAGGGAGTCTGTTCGAAGCAGCCCGTCATTCGAAAACCTTTCAGCGAGAATTTTGCGAAGGATTCGTTCGACCTGCTCGTCGCTGGGGCCCAGCCTTGACTGTCGTTCTTCCAGATACGTTACACGGTCGTGCAGAGCTCGAAAGCAGTCCTCGGTTCTTTGCAGGAAGTCATAACTAAGCAGTGTCAGCTCATCATAGACTCAGCAAATGTGTCAGTACGACCTACTACCACGCAGCGATCTTTTCAAAAGACTGATTGATCTTCTGCAGCTGGAACGACCAAGACATTGTGAGGTTGTTCTGTCGAAATCAAAGTGTACGATACAGCGAAAGTATCGCTGAAGCTTGGTCTAACAAGAAGCGTTCGATGAATTGGGGCGAGCAAGTACGATAATACTTGAAGGTGTAGATGAGCAGTGGATTTTGGAAGCCCGCGCTGAGGCGGATGTATATATCCGGAAGCGGAGGATTCTCATCCTCGGGTGGCACCAGCTTTAGGGCTCTACTAAGAGGACTAAACGTTCTACGGTCGCGCTCACAGGCGGTAAGGTCTAAGTTACTCGAAACATGGCCAGGTCCAAAGTTGCCATGAGGAGCACCAATCAGCATGGTGCACCAGGTCAATGATGGGTCAGACAACAGCTGCGTCCGAATCCTGCAAGCTCTGTATGTGGCAAGGCGTCGATTCCCGTGGCTGCCACACAATGACCGCAAACTGAAGATCACGATACGTATGACAGGGGTCAGGGGTGACTTGCATGCAGCACAAGAGAATGCAGGAAGTCGGTATATTACAGGCTACACGACTAATTAGTGGAGAGATTAGAGCACATCGAGATCTCTTCCTCAGTAGAATTTCGTAGCAGTTCTAGACGACAACGAACATCATTCTGAACTCTTCTTTTGTTTGAAGCTGACGGATGCGAACGCCAAACGATGACGAGCAGCTGATGGTGGGACGCAGCTGGTGGTGTGGCAGTCCAGAAGGAGAGTAGCGACGGAAAGCTGCTGCAAGAAAGCGAACGAGCACAAATTAGGGCGGATTGGCTTCCGCATCCGCTGGCGACATTAGCGTTAGCTGCATGCAAAGGATGGGGGAAGGAACAAGGGTCGCACCGGTGCGACGCTAGCAGGATGAGGTCAGCATTCTTGGCAAGCCTACTCCGTTCAAAACAACGAGCTCCACTTGCTCCACCTTCGTTCTACGAACCATAACTTGATGTTGGATTCATCTGGGGAACCTGTCATAGTTTCTAGCGTTCGATGCGAATGTTGTGGAAGTTAGGCGTGTTGCGCTGAGCTAAGAATTCATCTTTTGGGAGGATTCTGAGATCTGCACCGCCACACTTCCTGATCGGTGAACTGACACGTTAATCTTGAGGTCGAACAGCTGCTCGGAGCGTTACACGCGAATGCACAACACCCACAATTGGCATAAGAGGGGAGGTAAGCGGTGAAGGACGCTTCTCGTCTGTCGAATCCAATCAATACAGGTGCTGAGATGAATGGTAGGAAAGTACAGAACAACCTTTGAGGCTCTGCAGCTTTGGTACCTATCATCTCAATTCTATTCACCGCTTGTACCAGTAGAACTGTAACCTATTGGCAAACGCAACGCTAGCATTGTATTCCCCTGCATAACCGCAAGGGCGTCTTGCCACGCACGACACTAGTCGAGCAACAGTACAAATACATTGTTGCATCTAAGTAGTCAAAGAGTCCTTGGATCTCGTGGCGCATCCATTGCAGCATCGGCACCATATACGCCACGTGTCGGTGAGCAATGTGAGCTTTTGTGTGGCTCATTGCTTATATGATCGCACACTTGTCGGCGGCCCGAGCAGCCGTATACTTTCACTTCTTTCTATAAAAGTGGAAAGCAACGCTACTTCGGCGAGGCTTATGCTAGCCAACAAGCCGAGCATTCGGTTCTGCCGCTCAATGGTCTGACTCTGCCTCTAATCGTCACCATCCGCATCGCTGGTCTCAGGGGGTGCACACAGTCAAGCATGCTTACAGTAGATCTGAAAAGTATGAGGTGGACAAACATGGACTCGACCGAATTGGCAAGCCTCGTCAGTCGGCGAGTAGATCGATCGCAATTGACACCGCACTTTTAAACCTGCCGGGGTTGTGTACTCGATAAGCCAACGGCACCTGCCGCCAGGTGCACGTTCCTTATTCAGCTTGAACCCAACTCCAGTAGGATCCTACGAGGTTGGCCAATCCGGTCAAATGCAGCTGTTGTGAGTGTTCATGGAACTGATCATTACTTCGACCTCAACATGTCAAGAGGCTGGAGACCCGCGTCTGAGGATGTGCCGACGCTCGGTATACAGCTTATGCCGACTTCAGCAAAAGCGGGAGCGGCACGTTGTACTACCGCAAAGTCCTCGTCTAGGTAGTTGCCATGCGCATCAATGCCAGGTAGCAACGGATACCCCGAGCGGAAAACGTATGTTCGAATTTCGCTTCTTACACTGGCACACAAATGACAAACCATGATGTCCAGTCACTTTTGCTACTCTAAGCGGGTCTGTCGAAACGTAGATCTGCAATTGACGACTGCAATCACGCTAATGTTGATGTTGGTTAGATGCTTTGTCGCCTGGCGACGCAGCGATGCTCCCACACTTTTGAGGTCTGCACCCTCAAGCCAAATGGCCTACGCATGATTCTCTATCTGCTCCGCATAGAACATGCTCTAATCTGACAGGTTCAAACATTTCTGGGGTCGCTTCATAGATAAAGACTTCTAACTGACCAGAGGCAAGCCGCCCGTCTGAACACCAACCATACGTTCCTCAGCTATGTCCGCGAGTAAGGCTAGCGCGCGGACACCGCACGTCTTCGGTCCTCTTCGAATGTACCCCTGTGTGCTTCCGTTCGCCATGCCACATCGATCGCCGATCCGTTACAGTCAGTCGGAAGACGGGCAACGATAATACCATGTAGCCAATAGTCTGATCCACAACTTTCGCTTGCGGAGACTACAGTTCCTATCGTCCAAACCCTTTCCTAGTAACCGTAATCGTAGCGTAGAGTCAACTGCCGAGCGAGGCGAGCGGGATGGGTTGCGAATGTGGTCGCAGCTACACCGAAATCGGTCTTCCATTGCCAGCATGTTACCACCCGTCAATGCCTCTGTCTTGTTTCAGACAACGGTATTCTCGCGGCAGCTCTCCGTTCCTGATGTCAGATTGACTGACTAGGCCGCCCTTCGACAACAGTGCATCGGGATGATAACCAAATCAAGGCTACACACTAACACTGCGACATAAATAGCCACTCTTTGACGACCCTCGCAAGAAACGTCCTTCCTACATGTCCATGTACACGGAATCAAGATATCTTAACGCTCAGCAGCTTCTTCACAAGAGCCTCAAGGTGAACTAACATACTGCCTCACAGCAACGCATGCAATGGTTTGCTGCTGTAAGACACGAAGACGACGCGGGATTTGCAACCCTCTACTCGCCTGATGTTTGCACGCGTGTTGTTCACCGATCAGGAAATAAGTTTAGTTGCGTCGATAAGTCTACTCGCCATCTGCCCACGACAGACCCAATTCGTTGTCGGAAACCCCAGTATTGAAACGGCTTTGATATAATCATGGTAAATAAAAGTGATTATATCTGAGCTATGTATTGCAACATATACAAGCAAGGAGGGTGACGATCAAAGTATCTACAAATAGAAGGACAGGTGCTAAGACATCTTTCGATAGAGCTACGACCTCATAAGAAAGGCCGAAAGACGTGCCGGATCACACCACTCATTTAAACAGCTCTATCGCATCGAGGATGACGTTCGGTGCGAGGAAACCATCACCGGTGCTGCCACTCGTGCAAGTAATAGTGACTGTGTTAGTACCGCTAGTCAAGGTGCCAGACGGGATGGCAAAGTTGTACACCTCGCCAAATCCCCGGTACGCGCCTCGCGTTAGACCTCTCGAGTCGATTTTGGTGGGCGCAGCAGGGGTTGCAGCAGTCCAGGAGTTCACGACGACGGATGGACGACAGCTAGCAAATGCGAGTGTCGTTCCCACACGTAGAGTCGAGCCGGTGGCGCCGGTGAACTTGATAGTGAGTTGGTTTGTACCCTTGATAAGAGCCATGGGGACGTTGCCGAGGCTGCTTGAACCAACCGTGTAGGTCTGAGAACCCCAGGACTGCATGCGTGAGTCCGAGGGGTGCATCCGAAGTTGGTTAGCTGCATTTCTGAAGCCGTTGGGTGTGCCGTCCCATTCGCCAATTCGCCAGACAGACGTCTTGGTCTCAGTGTCGGCGGCAATATTAGCGGCTGTAGTTGAGCCAGCCTTGACAGTGACGCTCGTCGCCTTGACCTTAAACTCGCCTTGGTAGAGGACCTGAGTGTATGTTCCAGGCTTCATCAGCGGCGATGTAAACTTCCCAGCGCTGTCGGCGTACACCCAGTACTGCGCAGCATCATTGTACCAGTGCAGGACTTTCTGGAAGCTGGATCCGACGCCAGTGGCCGTACCTGATACTGATCCGCGGCCAGAGGCGGCGACGTATCCAGTGATTGAGAGGTCCTTGAAGAAAGATGTATCCAGCGATGAACCACCAGATGGAATACCGCTGCGGGAAAAGCTCATCGCGTACGGGCCGTGAAGACCCATGCGGAACTTCTCAGTTTGGACGTGACCAGAGTTCATGTAGAAATATAGGTTGGTCGAATCGCCGGCGTTGTTGGAGTTGATATCGCGGAAGAAGGGTCCACCAGAGGAGCCCTCGTACGATTGAGAGTTCAGCAGCATGCAAACATGTACGTCATCTCCACGGTAAACACATTGCTTTTGAGTATCAGTGACCGTCACAACTCAGAGACAACATGATCGGAACGTACCCTGGTATCATCGATGAAACGCTCGCTGGAGTAGAACTTCGAGCGAGTCTGGCCATCAACAACGAACACATCCGAACCCTCAACCGTCGAGCTTGAACCAGCAGTGGTTGATACGACACCAAAGGGGTACTCAGAAGGTACCGCTGAGGGCTTGAGACGAGCAATGAATCGCAGCTCACCGATGTCTGGCTCTGCGGTAGTGTGGGTGGCCATGTAAATGGTGGCATCACCAGACTTCACGACCATGTAGTGGGTCAAGGTTGACGTTGTGCAGGTGATCTTGGCAGTTGTACCTGCATGAATTGTTAGTCACATTCTCTTGCAAGAGAGAAGACTTACTGCCAATGATCTCAGACTTGACAGTGGCTGATCCAAGACCAGAAGAGATGTGGGACCCTTTCGAAGCATACTGCAGCTCTTCGCCACGATACAAGATTGAAGTGATGTCGCAGCTCTTGCCATTGACAGTGAACACCAGGGCATTGCTCGATCCAGCGTCGACAACAATGTTGTCGCCAGACTTGGTGATACCAAAGGCGGCCAGCGCCGAAGAAGAGAGGGTGGCCGCAGCCAAAAGAGCAGACTTGAGAAGCATGACAGGAGAAGACAAGGATCGAATCAGAGGTACGAAAGTTGTGATCAGCCACAAGGAAGGCTTGTGAAACTGACAGTAGATAGCGATACAGAAGAGACGGTAGTTCTTCAGTATATTCTATATATTGCTGTGTGAACGCTCACTGCCGTAGAGTCAACAAGCTTGTAGCATTTGCTCGGCGCCAATTGCTCCATGCTCCTCTAATTTCCACTACTGGTAAGTCCTTACTAGCCACACTCACTCACCGACCCAAATGATTTATATGAGCTTCATCAAAATGACTTGGTCACGCGCATGGCAAGTAAGACTTCAAAGTCGAAAGCCCATTGCAACTAGTCGATCTTCATCCAATCGATCTTGCTTCTCCGCGTTTTTCGCTGCATACATGTCCCGAGACGTACTATGGCGTACTATTGACATGGTTTAGCGTTTGAAACATTCCGTGATACAGTCACGCCAAACAAAGCTACACTGACTAGGGGGCGTGAACATTAGTGGCGGAGAAAATAAACCCTGGTTCCTCCCCACGATATAAGCACTATGAACGTCTTGGCAGTGCTGTTTCAGGCAAGAATTGTGGCACTTTACTTCCGAAGCTCGTGGGGCCAGTCGCAACGTTGGACTACACTCAAGGGAGTACAGAATCGTTTCAGATTGAGTTGAAGTGGTACCAGGCAAGTCGAGTCTACGATAACGGACATTACCAATGAAACCCATAGAACGACAAGAAGCGTACAACACGTATCGCGATAAACAGAACACGTATCGCGATAAACAGGCTGACAAGTGAGGAAATAATTATGCTGAGACATACTGCTAGCTCCATAACGCTTCGTCGAAAAGTCGATCCAAGCGATGACCGATTCGGCAAATTGATGTCGTGAGGAGGCCTTCCGCATCTGGATCGGAGAGGACTGTTTCCATCCACTCGGTGGAGCTCCCCACGGATTCGTGGTAGTGTGCAAATCTACTTAATCCTCACCACTTGGACACTCGTTCCTATAAAGCGGGCTTATTTCGACCTCTCGGCACCATAGCGCCCACGGTCTAGACACTGTCGCTTGCATAGACTCCCAGGTGTCATGAGCTTGTTTCTCTGTCAAATATTTGAGATCACCTTCGCCCTTCGCCTTTCCAGACTTTATCTTGCCGCCTGCTTCAATGTCGACTTTACCCTCCAGAGTGTGGCTGAAGTAAGCGTTATGGATAGTCAGCGCGATAGTTTGTGCTTTAGCGGCTTCCTTGGTGTATACTGCCTGATAAACGGCTTCTTCAATTCCATGAGCCAAAGTAGTGAATCCATGTCCTTGCAGTAGGACAGCTGCATGATCTGGCTCCAGAGATGCTTCAGGTTTGGCACCCGGCAGAGCCGATCGGACCTTTGAGTATATAAATCCAGCCGAAGTCGCCGGCTTGAACGATGCTGCAAGCGAAGCACCAAGGGTCGAGTCGCGCACGAGGAAGTCTGAGCCGGAAGAGCTCCACACGGGAACACTTGTTCCTGTGGATCATTCTATCAGCCATGCGCCGGTGTATATAAGGCAGATCTAACCAACCCAGGAAACCAGCCATGTGTATCGTGTTCCTCAGGGGAACACCACTGACGCAATAAGGCAGCACATCAGTTGCGTGACTATGCACTACGCTGTTTATACCTGGGAAGCGCTTGTATATCTCGCTGTGAATATGACGCTCGATGTAACCAGGCTTTGCATCCCTTTCAACAGCTTCAGCAGACTCGACGTGATACTCGACCAAGTCGTCTGCCGAACTCACTAAAGCTGGAGGCATATTGCACGGCATCCAGAACGTCGCAGCGTTATCTGGAGAGCGAACTGATATGTGACCGTACGCGTCGAGCACGTCATGGCGATGAAGTATGTGAGAGGCGGTGACAAGGCCTTTGAAGAGGTCTTCAAGCCCGACCTTTTCGCGTTTTGGGAAATATCCGGAAGACATGTTGAAGATGGGGAGTAGCGAAAAGCATGAGGGGTAGCGTCGGGTGGTCGTATGGTTGTGGTGTCTTGTTTTGAGGTGCGATGACGTGCGGGGCAGAGAGCGGCAGGAACAACTGGGGTCGGAGATGTCGCGGATCATCGGCGGCCTTAGACGACTTCTGTTGCCACTGTACATCGAATTACTATATGTGTGGCCCATATGTATATACATCGATTTGCACGGAAAACATGTCATTGCTAAATTCTATATAGCTGAAGAAGCACTGCGTCGCTCTGGGTATCCGTATCGTATCACGATCAAGACCCGCAAAATTTCATCACCGTACTGTGTACTAAGAAGATGTAAAGATGCACTCAATATGCTCGCGTCGCCACGGGTCCTCTCGTGGGCTGCAGATGACCTAATACGTTGAAGTGGCAAGGCCATGCAGTATACTAAGTCTTTGCTGAAGCGTTATGTATGAACAATCGTTTTGTTTCTACAATTCGCAGATCATCTTCGAGCGAAGCGATCGACCTGAATTTTTTTGCGTACTGTATTGTTTGTTTCCTAGCACCGCAGTTGTGTTAGCCTGGAGAGTCCTCCGTTGTGGCCATGGTCTTGTAATGGACTTTGTGAGTCTTGTTGCGCGCTTCAACCCATATTCCAATCCTCCGTGTCCTGTTCCTCTTCACTGCTGCCGTCTTCATCGACGTCAATAGATTTTCGCTCGACTTCGCATTTTCTTGCATAGCATCCTTTCTCCTCTGGTCCCCCAAGACCTATTCCCGTGTAAAGCTCATCCTTCAATTCCTCGAGTATTTTGTCCGGATCTAGTTGACAGTTGTCGCCTAGGTTAGTGCGAGCGAACATGATCTTCTTCGCACGACCATTTGCGGCGCTTGCGCTAGTATGCACAGAGTCGATGGTTGTCATTCCCTTTCCCAGGTTAAAATCCGCCGACGTGGGGTAGCAAGTGTCGGTGACGATGTATATAACTCTAGTCGGCGATTTGGAGGTTTTCGATGTATCTGATATGCTGGTACGGGAGGCGCAAAGAGTATCTTGTTCGAGTAGCATGTTGAACGTGTGCTTTATGAAAGCAGAAAAACGCGTCGTTAACGATATACACAGACGAGGCTCTCCTAACTGGCAACTTCAAGATCTTTCTTAGTCAAGGTCAAAAAGTCTCCTTTCAGACCTCAACATTGGAGGAGCTATTGGCCGACGGGGAGTCAAGCAATGTACCTACAAATTATGTACCGGTGTGACTGTTCTCTGTGAAATTTGCTCAATTAGCCCATCGAAACAACGTGCAACCATTTTTGACGTGCGGCTTACCTACTGTGGCTGCGGGCTGGCTGAACGAAACTCCCCTGAGAGTTCGCTAGCCCGGCTTCTTGCCTGCCTCGTGGCCTTTCGTAGAAATTGGAAACTGTAAGAGGCACAGAAGATCGGCGGTTTTGCATATATGTGATCACATTGAAGGAAGCGCCTAGTTGATCGAATGGCTGGATTTGTCATGAGACCGATGTGTTTTCGTACCGCCAGTGGAAAAAACACAAGGAAGCCAATTAGCGAGCCCGAAAGAATCCATGAGCAAGTACCGCCGACGGCACCGCATAGTCGCATCATCGCGTAAGGCTGGACCCTTTGACGGGCTGTCTAACGTAGCTCCAGGTGTACCTCGATGCTAAGGTCGTCAAATTCTGGTCTATTTGCCAGGTGGATCGGACCCTTATGCCGGGCTGCATACAATGGTTTGGCTAACGGTATTTAGAACGCACAACGTCCGCGAATATAAAATGCTCCGCGGAAACCCTTTGCCAAATACTGTGTGTCCTTGCATCTTTTTGTTACTGTGTTACTGTCGGTTTGAAATCACATCCCCCCAACTTTACGCTCAGCCATCACGAACTAACCTGAAGATAGTCGGATAGTATCCAAGATGGAAAGGCTGACAGACGAAGCTTCGCCTCTTTGCTGCCCTCTCACGTTCTCTGTGTGGGCTTCTGTTTCGTGGATAAGCTTCCAATCCAATAGCTAGAAACATCACCATGTTGTTGGAGACGGCGGCATGTCTAATGTTTTTTTCTTTCGTTGTTAGATTCGCTGCGGTTTTCGAGACTTTGCGTAATATCTTACCATGGACATGCTCAGGGTTGGTGAGTCGAGTGGCGCTTTCGATTTTAGTGTGCACGAGCCTGCATCAATGTTTCCCTACCATCATCACACCTGACTTCGCACCGCTGATACGCAACATTAGCCAGGCCGAGGCCCGAGACCAACTGTCAGTCGTGTTAACCAGGCCCTGTCAGTGTGTCCGGTAGCATGTGCCAGCCAATGGTGCACCAAAAGGAGCACATATAGATACGCAGCAAGGCATAGCTTCGAATCATCACGCGAGCCTGAGAGCCGGTAAAAGATCTTGGAATACACCCTCGGTTTGTGTCACCAATGAACAAGCGTTCGGATTCGCGGATTTATGGCGTCCATGCTTTGTCTTGTTCTAATGGCCGAGTAACACCGGATTGTGACTGGTCGTGGCGCAGGGTGAACTACGGAATCACAGTCATCCAACTCAGAGTGAGTCACAATGTCCAGCAATACAACTACATGCAAGCTCCAGCTTTCACATCTACCACATCCTTCATCAACATTTCCAAGAACCGAATGCAGCACGATAGTCGCGAGTAAAACGACTTCACCAATAAGCACCATGGCATTCTAGAAGCTTCTCTATCATCAGTGGCCTTTTGGATACTATGAAACCCAGGAACAAACAGCACAACTTCTTTCGGGCAAAGCCTTATAACGTCTCCTGAAATTCGGCCGTCGATTTACAATGTTCTGACACGACGCCCATGTTCAATGTAGTACGGACCCTGCCGATCTAGCCCTGCACAACATGGGATTCCGGCTGATCTCGATTGTGAAAAGTCGATAATATTTTTTCCGCATCATGTCTGCACCTTCACGATCTAGATGCCTTCCTAATCTGCACCGTCGCCGACGCCCCAGAAAAATGTTTCGTGCCGAGCCGACGCCGACCAACAAAAAATCGAAAATATTTCGAAACTTTGCTACCTTCCAGAGCTGGCAGATTTTAGGACTGCACCGAGAGGTACTGGCAGTCACCACAGTGTCACAAATAATGGCTAATCAAAAGAAAGCTTGCGCATTGCAGTGCATTGCCCTAAGCGTCAATCCCAAACAGTCGACAGGCAGCGTCATCACGTGTTTTCAGTGTTCACGCATGCGAGTATAGCATTCGAATATTTTGGTTGCAGTTCTTGCTTGTGGTTCGAGTACACTGCAAGGTTACAGTTTTGAGCAAGCAGAATTGCCTTGCAACGTCCCTGTCAACGCATTGAAACACCTTTCTTGCGTGCATTCGAGGCAATCAAAAGCATTTCTCTTCAGCACAGTGAGCTTACGAAGTCATTATCGCGTCTGAAATGGCGTCGAATATGCGCACTCTCCTGCCCATGCTGCCACCCGAGTTGCGGAACGAAGTCTACAGCTACCTTTCGACCCACGGTGTCGACCCAAGCCTGACCAACAGCGGCCTACCGTTACAACTTAAAAACTACTCATGCAAGCATACCTTCATTCAGATCTGCCCCGTACATGCCGGTTCAACGGGACTCCTTGCGCTTCAACGCTATAACTTCCTCGATTCGCACGAGTATCAGGTATGGCTACTCAACAATTCAATCGAACTTCGAATCGGTGTTGTGTTCAAGGGCCGAGTCAACACGTTTGTCCAGGAGCATTGGGACAAGAAGATCGAGACACATCTGCACAAACTGGCCAAGCAGCATCCGTGGTTGAAGAAGGTTGCCAAATACGACATTCAGATTCTATGGGATGCGCCTGATGGAGTACTGAAGAGCAAGAACAACAGGAGAACTGTTGGTCAAATACCGCGTAACATGACACGAACGCTTACAGCGCTCATGGATGATGGCATCAGGAAAAAGCGTGGGGACATATCGGTCAAACTCCGTCTCGAGCACCATGTCGCCGGTGTGGCTATCCGCTCCAACCCGCGGTTCGGACTTGGGAGCTTCTTCCGATTGAGAGAGGCGAATGCAGAGATTGCACGATATACAACGGAAGTTTGGAAAGAGCCGTGCCCAAGGGTACTTCCGCGCAAGTCTGCACGATTGACACCGGTAGTGACGAAGCCCGAAGAGAAGGAGTTGCTGAGATCAGAACATGGTCGTGTACAGTGGATGGACAAGGGCCAGGGAACCCTGGTGATGAAGAAGAGTGCAGTTCTGGAGCAAAGAACGTGCGCAAACTTCATGGATACGGGGATTGCATACGACTCGCCAACTGAGTTCATGTTGATGGAGCTGTTGGAAGATTGCTATGGGCGAAGGTGACATGAATATCTACAACATCATATCCAACTGAACCAGAGCCCACCACTGAGCTCGTATTGATGCCGTGCATGAAACGACTGCCGCCAGCCCCATCCACACCACTACAAGACGTACCCCACACAAGCAAAACACACATCAAAAGTGAAAAATCGGTATTTTATCAACAGCTACAAAAAGGGAAGTCCATCGCGTTGATGTTATTAGTGTTGCACGCACCAGCTCAACAACACTAACCCCAAAATAGAAGCACGTGTAACTCAGCACGTGGTCACCGCATGTCTAATTGGTCCGTGCGCCACCACGAAAGAATCCAATTTGATCTGCCAGATCGAAACACAGTTAAAGATCCACCACCTGAGACCTCGAGAAGGCAAAAAGAATGCTTGCATCGGCCGGGAATCGAACCCGGGGCTAGCCGAGACTGTCCTGTGAAGGATGGCAACGGCTAATTTTACCACTAAACCACCGATGCGATGATTGTTTTGATGAAGATACAGACTTTCGGAAATAATAGATACCAAGATACTTTTGAAAAACAGCCGCAAGTAGATGGATTTGGAAGATTACCAAACCCAGCTGTGCCGAGAGTGGTAGAAACAACGAGGCTAAGGGCTGAAACGATAGATAGTGGGTCAAAGAGATTGCAAGGCGGTGAGCAAAAGGGGGGAGGCTCCACGCAACTGGGTTTGTGCTATGAAGGTGAGGATTCGATGTTACACAAAACCATAAAAAGATGGTTACCTCAATCTCTGGACTCAGCTGCTAGGAGGTATGCAGTGTGGGCAGAGATAAGGACAATAACTGTAAAACGTTTATGGCTACAGTCACACACTTTTAGAGACTCTTCGGTGTCGTTGATGGCTTAGAGGAAAGCCTGACACAAAGCTATATTCAAAGTAATTGTGGTATATCGATATGGAAGGGACTGATCCCACAACAAAGGCGAGTTGGAGTGTGGCGATTAATATCATCATTACCATTCAGGATGTGTCAACAGAATGTTGCAACTGAAGAAGAATAAAGAGGTTCATTCAAACGCCTACGAAAATGCAGAGAGGGAGCTCAGTAGACTCGACCCAATCCTTGTTGCAAGCACACGTCTAATAACCAAACGCCGTTACCGGTCCCTGATATCCAACACCTTAAAACACAAAGAAAATGGCACGATCGACCAACGACTCTCCTAGCTGCTACCGTGACTCCTCAAGCGTCTCCCTCCAATTTGCCCAGGCCCAATGCTTGACGAGAAGTTCGTGATACTCAAGTTCTCTCTATCACCCTTTGCATCACCTCCAACCGTCTTACGCATCATCTTCTTCATTGGAAGTTTACTCCCATCCTCGTTGCTACGTTGCTTCTTGTTAGGCGGGGCGGCCATAACGACGGAATCGGAAGATCGGGAGACGAGTGGGAGAGGCTGCGTGTGCGCGGACTCCTGCGCGACGATGTTAACGTCAAGTTCGCGGAGAGAGATGGGAGCTGTGTGGTTTTGGAAGGCTGCACTCGCGGTGACAGAGCGCGCGAAGTCGGGCCTAGAAACGGCGAAGATATCCGTGGTGGAGTCGGCAGAGTCTGTGGGATCGACAAAGACAGGTGGTTTCGTGGGACTGTTGGTAATATCGTCTGATGAGGTGGGGTGGTCGCGCAGACGTGAAAGGATGGTTTCGTGGTCTTCGGTTCGCGGAAGGTTGGAAGGAATGTGGTAGTTGACGCGTTGTGGGGTTTGTCCTGTTGGGTTGTATTCGATGAGGTTCTGTGCTCCAATTGTTTCGCGGAGTTCGTGAAGGGGCGCGCGGATTGTAGCATCCGCAGAAAGAGACTCTAGAGTTTCCTTCAGTGTGCCCTTCTGAGCTGCTACATCGGATTCGAGAGACTGAACGCGCTCAAAGGACGATGAAAGGTGTTCGCCAATGCTTGAGTACGAACTCTGCACCGTGGACGATAATGTGGCGAGCGAGGCAGTGTGCGCGGTGTGGTGAACATTGTTCTGTTCGCGGATACGAGCGACAATGTCGTCCAGCGAGTGTAGCTGTGTGTCGAGGTGCGCCATTTGTGCTTCTACAGTCTTCACTGTGCTTGCGTGCACGGAAGTAGTGGTGTTTTTGAGTGAGTCCGACTGTTGCGTCGCCATCTCGTAGTCACCTCGAAGCTTGGTCTTCATGGCATCTCTGGATGTTGTCACGCCGGCCACAATGCTCTTCGACTGGTTTGTCCAAGCCTCGACACCGGATGTGTATGCGCTCTGCTGTGCTTGGAAAGCCGTGCTGGCAGCCCCCAGCTCTCCACCAACGCTGGCAAGTTTCTCGGTCATCCTCTGGTCCTGAGCTTCCGCGCTTGCACTGAGAAGTGCAGTGATTTGTTGCAAAAGCTGTTGTCGTTCCTCAGCAGACTTCTGCTTCTCCTCGTCAACCACTTGCGCCAGTCGTCCCTGAGTGTGGCTGTTCGTTGTAAGCAAAGCCGCATTTGCCTCGAGAACCTGTGCGTGCAAGCGCTCGTTTTCCGTTTGCTGTGCGTTGAGACTCTTAACAAGTCCATCAAACGTAGACTTGAAATCGCGTCCCAGGTTGGCATACGATTGGTGTAGCTCATCCCTGAAACCATCTAATTCAGTTATGATGTTGGCCGAAATCTGCTCTGCTGCAGAAGAAAGCTCGTCGAGACCAGATCCGATCTTGGATTTGACGTCTTCCCGCAGAGTCTTGATTTCTTCCAAGACCTCGTTCATATCGTCACGGGTCTTAGCAGTCTGCTGGTTCACCTCCTGCTCCGATGTCTGGTACGCTTGCATCTTCTCTTGCAAGAAGGACTGCGAAGCACCAAGCTTTTCAAGCTCGTCCCTGACAAAATCCTGCATACGAGCGGAGAGAAGATCCATGATTTGTCCTTGCTGCTGTTGGAACTCTTCAATTCGATCTTCCACCAAACGTGTAGTGTCCAGGACATGGTTTTGCGACGTAGCCCAGTTGCGACGATTTTGTGACTGCAGTTCGGATTTGCGGCGGATCTTCGATCGTAGACCGTCGAGGTCCGAAGTCGTCTTGCCCAGTGTTGATATCATCCCGTAGCCAATCTCTGCGAGTGCGCCCTCGGTCTTTTCGTGTGCGGTCCGCAGCTCCGTCTCTTCGGCAAGGTTTTGACGAGTGTGATCCAGCACAATCTCAGTCTTCTCGAGTATGCCTTTGGTGCCTTCTAGGGCTAGCTGTGTCTGCTCATTATCTTTCTTGAGCGTCTGGAAATTTGTGGTCATCCTGAACAGCTCCTCCACCCTATTGCGAAGGTTGACCTCCATCGTCTCGATTTTGTCACGTTGCTCCTCGCTAAGGATCCGTCGGGACTCGCTGATCGTGGTCATCTCCTCGTAGTTTTCCTGGGTAAGATAGACTCCGTTACGTTGTCGTGTCGCTATGAGTTCACTCTTCAGCTTTTCGATCTCGACGGTGAACTCCTTCAAGAGGGTCTTCTTATTGATCGCCTGATTGACTTGTGGCTTGTTCCTGATATTCTTGGCTCGGAAAGCGTAGTCGAGAGTCGATATGGTTTCTTCGAGGTTGCTTTTCGCTGGCGACAAAGTTGCAATGATGCACGTTTTCGTCCGTCCTCCGAGTGAATCTTGCAAGAGTCGTGTTAGTTTCGATTCGCGGTACGGGATGTGAGAGCTGCGTTCTACTAGTGCGTTGATAACGCGACCTAATGTGAGCAGACTCTTGTTGATTAGACCGGCTTCTGCGGCGCGCTTGTTCTCTGCGCCACTGCGCTGAATGTTCTCGCTACCTGCAAGATCGACAAGGTTCAGCTTTCCTGCACTGAGGTATTCTTGGCCATCTTCTGTTGTGCGCTTGATGTATACTGTGATGGTGAAGACTGTGTGACTTCGAGAACTCAGGTCGTTGCACTTTGTCGCTGCCACCTGACGCTTGTGGCTGCCAGAGCGCAGAAGCTGAATACCCTCCTGGGCAGTCTTCAAATGGCACTCTTCCATGCCCTGCACCATTGTTGTCGTCTGACCCTTCTTGCTGTTGTCATCGAAAATCTTCAGCTTCACCGAGTCGTCCGCAGCACAAAGATCGCGTAATTCTTCGTTGTATAGTTCGATGAAAGAGCACTTGACAGAGTTCTCAGTCTCTTGGGATTCGAGTTTTGTGAAGAGATCGTATAAGACGCGAGGAACGATACCGGCGGCGTCAGGGAGAGGCAGGACGTTGGAGATGTCACCAGTCATTGTGTATGTCTTTCCTGTACCAGTCTGACCGTAGGCAAAAATGGTGCAGTTGAAGCCGTCAAGAACCTTTACCAAGTCAGCAACTCAGCCGCCGCAAACAATCCATAGTACGTACCTCGTCTATAATAGGAGAGACCACTTCATCAAAAACCATGGTCTGGTCTGCAGCAGACGAGAAGACCTTGTCGAACTGGTATGTCTTGTTGCCGAGCGCACTTGGACCCATGGAAAGCTCGACTGTGTTGCCTTTGATGCCGTTTGTTGTGACTACAACACCGCTGTTTTCGCGCACTTCGCGGTCATTGCGACCACGACAGCGCACAACAACGTTGATATTTGTCTCCTGCCCAATGTCTTCAAAGTCGCGCTCTTTTCTCTTCAGTGGTGACGAGCGTGGTGTGCCTCTTTGCCTAGTCGACGCTACAGATTCTGCTCGTGATGTGCGTCCATCGAGCATGGGCGTGGCAGAGCGACCGCGGAGTAGGTTGTTTGTCGCCTGTCGCGACGCGGGCGGGCGCATTGTGGACGTTGTGCGCTTCACCGCCGGCGGCCCTGGTCTTGGGAGGCCAGACATGTCGAAATGGGCTGGCTGTGGTGGTTAGTGAGGTTGACGTTGGTGATGTCGTGTAGTGTTGATGCACGGTAAACATCAAAACAGAAAGCACGCAGGGATCCATGTGGGGCCAAAACACGCTATCGGCAATCGGCCGAGCTCCCTTCGTCATCCGCGCTGCAGCAACTCGAATACAGGACACTACACCAACAACTCACTCCCTCTGAATCCTGTTACACTTCTGATTGAACTTGCATGTGATACTCGTTTCCAAAAGGTTTTTTTCGTCTCGACTGCACTCATAAAATCCAGCCATAGTCCGCTCGACTGCCTTGCATCCGTACTAGAGTCACCCCTCATCTCAACGTAGCACCCCCAACACACGCCAGCCCTCTGACTTCCTCTACCTGTTAAACCGCCGATCGTTGCGAATTCATTTGATTCCGGGCCTTCAGTGGTCCTGTGTTCGCCATATTGTTGCGCTCACGTGAACTGGGCGTAGGATCACCTGCGCACTCCCACCGCGCGTGCCTGTGCCTAGATTAGCAGTGCCCACTGTCGCAGGCAAGCTCCCGGAAACATCCTCTCAAGATGGAAGATGGCAGTATGCAGCTACAGCCAGGGCGCAGTGTGGGTTTCATGAGTAAGTGCCTAAGCATATTGTACAAACCCAACCCCTACTGACCAATTCACAGCACTCGGCTGCTCTCTGCATGACATCCTCACGACGATCAAAGCTGAAGTCAAGGCTTTTCCGCGTTTTCAACTCTACCACGATGACCTCCGTCCTATCTCGTCGCCCGTACAACTCGTCCTGCCTGACAACGGCTTGCGACTGCAGTTCGATGGCCCTGACCAGCGGTTGCGGTTGATCGAGGTACTCGACTTCACAAAAGCGCGGTTAGTATACAAGGACATTGAAGTATTCAGACTCGCAGATACAAATGGAGGTACACAAGCAGGGCCGAGGTTTAGGCACATCTACGATAAACTGCTGGGCCCTACGTACGGAGGGGAGTATGTGCCACCCAGATCTGAAGATCCCAACGCTAGGGGGACATACAATCTGTCATACCCTGGCATCGCATTCAACTTTCCAGTTCAACACTCTGCATACTCACCAAAAAAGGATTTCATCTCATTGCTGTCATCCTCTGCCACAGGTCCTTCAACCTCCATGGCTGTCTTTAGCGGCGAGTCGTGGCAGAAGGCGCGAGCAACGTTGTTCACAGCAAATCCCTTGAACCCTAGATCTTCGGCACTCGTAGGTACCAAAGGGCCTGCAGGTGGGCCGGACGAGATTGAGCTCGTCAAAGTGCACGGCGAAGGCAAAGTCGAACTGATCAGGCGGTCAAGCCCCCCTTTTTGGATAGTACTTAGCGAAACAACGCCCCAAGATCTAATCATGGAGCTCGGAGCTCCCGATTCCATCTATCGTAAAAATGACCACCGATTGTCGATACACAAAGATCGAACGACCAGCGATGCATCCGAACACTCTCCTGGCGGCCTAACGCCTGAGGACATGCTCGATTCGGACCGTGGCTCAGCAATCGGCACTGACGCTGAGGAAGATTGGGAAGACGACGATGAGGCCGCGCTCGAAGCTCAGGAACGGGAAGTCGCAGCAGCGGAGCACTTCTACAACTACTACCATCACGGATTCGACATTCTGATCTCGCAGCCAACACAAATTTCTCCTCCTTCGCCCACAGCAGAGCGCAGAGAATCAGATCTTCACGATGAGGGCACGCTGAGTGCGCAGCCACTCAATCATTTGACTGCGACTAAGATCATCTTCCACGGCAACATACCAGGCTCATATCAATTTAACAGACACAGAAGGAGCAGATGGACATTAGAACACGTGCCGTCTACACAATACCGAGAAGCTTTGAATTCAGAGATGCGCTTCAGCGATATCTCTGGGCGACTGAAGGAGGTATTCAAGACATACTATGATAATGAGGAGCAAGAGCGACTGCAACAACGTGGCATGGCTTTGAACAGAGGCTGGGGGGACAGCCCAGGCAGTAGTTGTGAACTTCTCGGAGGGTGGGAGGATGCATCCGGCAGGAGAAGCAAGTTTGCAAATGCTGGGAGTGTCATAGCAGACGGTGCCACAGATGTCGGGAATGTAGAATTGTTTGGTTTCCCGGGTATGGTATTTGAGGTGCTGAAGAATGGTGCTGTAAGCTCTTTGACTGTGTATTGAGCTCGGGGATCTGTCACAACGCAGGTTATCTGCATGACAGAAATAGCAAATTACAGTCAACCACTACGTTACAAACCCTCGTCTTGTTCGACATTGAGTATCTCGCAATTGGAGGACATTAGGTAGTTGACTTTATAGGCCGACCAATCTCCACCTCCGCCGAGGCATCACCGACTCCGCAACCCCCGAGCTCAGAGCTCCAAAAAACATGTCGAGCTCCAACACATTGCGACGATGCTACTATGCTAACTCCAACGCGCATCCTCCGCGCATCCTATTCCTCGACTCTTCGCCTCCCAAAGTCGCCTTTTCCTCCACGTCCTCTCACTGAGAAGACAGCGCTCTACCTTCAACGATGCACCGATGACCTCTACGCCTGGCAGGCGCGCACGCGCTCCAACCCTGATGCCCTTGGCAACACCCCCAAAACCTTCACCCTGCATGATGGGCCTCCCTACGCGAACGGACCCCTCCATATTGGACACGCCTTGAACAAGATCACCAAGGACATCATCTGCAGATTCCATGTCGCGCAGGGCCAGAAGGTGTCCTACATCCCCGGCTGGGATTGCCACGGCCTTCCCATTGAGATCAAAGCGCTGCAAGCCCAGAAGAAATCTCTCGCAAACACCGATGCCGTTTCCATTCGCGCTGCCGCGCGCGAGCTCGCCGCGACTACTGTCGAGCAGCAGAAGCGGGGCTTCAAAGAGTGGGGCGTCATGGGTGACTGGGATAATGCGTACCAGACAATGGAGAAGGGATTTGAACTGAGACAGTTGGACGTCTTTCAAACGATGTGGGAGAAGGGACTGGTGTATCGGCAATTCAAACCTGTGTACTGGAGTCCAAGCTCTAGAACAGCGCTGGCTGAGGCGGAGCTAGAGTACGATGAGGGGCACAAGAGCTTGGCCGCTTTTGTGAGATTTCCTGTGCATGTCTCGGAAGAGCTGAGGCAGAAGCTGAAGGGAGACATGAGTGTGGTGATCTGGACGACAACACCTTGGACGCTGCCGGCGAACAAGGCAATTGCGGTGCATAGGGACATGGAATACTGCGTCGTGAAAGACGCAGGAAAAGACGGCGAGCTGACGCTTGTTGCAGCGACAAGGGTGGCCGAGTATCAGAAGATGCTTGAGCGCGAACTTGAGGTTGTTGTGTCTGACCTGCGCGGATCGGATCTTGCTGGAAATCTCCATTACGAGAACCCCTTTCAGAAGGCAAACGGATTGCAGCCAGTGGTTCATGCAGATTTCGTCACCGACTCATCTGGTACTGGATTGGTTCACTTTGCACCCGGACATGGAATGGACGACTACCACGTTTGCCAGGCCATGGGCATCCCCGCGTTTGCGCCGATCGACGATGCCGGCGCATTCACAAAGGATGCTTTCCCAGAACAGCCAGAACTTCTTGAAGGTTTGCCTATCTCAGATGAGAAGAGGACCGGCACAAGAGCTGTGTGTGATTATCTCGAGAAGCACGGCTTTCTTCGCGCCAAACACAACTACCGACACAAGTACCCCATTGATTGGAGAACGAAGCAGCCGGTTGTTGTCAGAGCTACCGAGCAATGGTTTGCCGATGTAGGCGATCTGAAGGATGCATCGATGAAAGCTATTGCCAGCGTCAACTTCCTCCCTGAGACTGGTCGACCTCGTCTGGAAAGCTTCATTCAAGGTCGCAGTCAGTGGTGCATCTCACGACAACGAGCTTGGGGTGTACCTATCCCTGCCCTGTACAAAGTTCATGGCGATACTGTCGAAGCCACAATAGATTCTGAGACTATTCGACACCTGATCAACACAATCAAAGAGCGTGGAATCGATGCATGGTGGACAGATGCCCCCTCCGACCCTGCCTGGACACCTCCCCATCTGTCCGGCACAGGAACATATGTCCGTGGGCGCGACACAATGGACGTCTGGTTCGACAGCGGCTCGTCGTGGACTCTCCTACCACAGCCACAAGACGAACCTGTTGCAGACGTGTACCTTGAAGGCACAGACCAGCACCGCGGATGGTTCCAGTCCTCGCTCCTTACTCATGTCGCAACACAGAACTATTCGTCAGGAGCCGCACGCGCACCCTACAAGACGCTCATCACGCATGGCTTCACTCTTGATTCCGAGGGCCGCAAAATGAGCAAAAGCCTAGGGAACGTCATTTCTCCGATCCAGATTATGAGCGGTGAACTCCTCCCACCGATCAAACGCAAGAAGCAGAAGGGCCAGCCTGCGCCGCCTCCCAGTGCCAGCCCAACCTACGATGGCATGGGTGCCGATGCCCTCCGCCTGTGGGCTGCAAGCAGTGACTACATGCGCGACGTGACCATCGGACAGCCGGTTCTGCAGTCTGTGAACCAGGCCCTCCACAAGTACCGCGTAACCTTCAAATGGCTACTCGGCGTGCTCAGCTTGCCCTCCTGCCCTCCAACATTCACATCATTCAACGACCTCCGCACCTCTCTCCCCACCTCGGAGCTGTTAACCGACACCCTAGCACTCCACCGCCTAACCCAAGTCTCAATTGACGTCCACACGTCCTACTCGCGCTACGAGTTCTTCAAATCCCTCAACACACTCAACCGCTACATCGCGACAGACCTCAGCGCCTTCTACTTCGAAACCCTCAAAGATCGAATCTACACAGGCCACACCTCAGACTGCACAACCCTGCAAGCACATCTAGGTCTCATCTTCTACGAACTCCTGCAGATCCTGGCCCCGGTCACCCCGCTGCTCGTCGAGGAGGTATGGGACCACGTCCCCGCCCCCCTCCGCGAGTCTAGCATCCATCCTGCCAAAGCCACCTGGACGGCTCTCCCACCCACCAACGCCGCAACGGGAAAAGCACTAGACACTATCCTCGAGCGCCTCAACGAACTCAGCAGTGCAGTGAAAGTAGCTCAGGAGCGGCTGCGCGCGCACAAGAAAATCGGGTCGGGCCTCGAAACAGCAGTCACCCTTGTCATGTCACCCGACGCTCTCTTCGACTTCTCCGCTCTGCTGCAATCGTGCGTCCCACGTGCGGAGATGGATGTGCAGTCGCAGTTGGCGGGTTTACTCGTCGTAAGTGAATTCCGGATGCAGGGGCAAGGGCAGCCGCCAAGCGAAGAGGCGTGGGCGTGGAGTGAGAGTGAGGAAATCGTTGCTGCTGACGGCAGTTTCCTGAAAGATGCAAAGGTGTTGGTGCATCCTCCCGCGTTGGACAAGTGTCCGCGGTGTTGGCGGTTTGCGAGGAGAGCCGAGGAGGACTTGTGCGGGAGGTGTGAGGGCGTTGTTGGGCAAGTAGCCTGACATCTCTACGCATTGTAAGATTTCTTCTCTATTGTAAAATATAATATGTATTACATGGGTATCAAAAACATCCTGTAAATCTCGCATCAAACCAACCCAACTTCATGTCTACTACTTCTTACAGCCCTCCCTGTCCTATAGAAAGGAATTCAATCCCAAACCCCAACCCACCTGTTATCCTCAGGCCCCATCCCCCTCTCCACTCCTTCCTTCGCACACTGCTCGTAGCCCTCTGCTGGCACGCTGGCCAATTCATCCACGCGCGTGGCGAACACCATGCCTAGGCCTGCTTCGGTGTGCCAGCCTATGTGGCCTGTGTATTGTGTTATTTTATTGTAATTGATGATAGTTGGGAAGGAGAAATGACGACGACGACGACGAGTGGAAGGGAAAGGAAATGAAGAGGAAATGAAATAAGAGGTGAACTCACAATGAAATGCCCACACCCCCGGATTATCAGCCACAAACCGAATCAACAACCATCCGTACGCAGCCACACTCGCCGTGTCTCTACGCAAGAGGTTTTGGAGATCCAATTCTAACCCCTCATAGCCCCCCGTAGACGCCGACGAAGTCGAAGAAGGAGAAGATGGTACAGGCGCATACCCCTTCCCCTGCGCCAAGACCCAAAACTTATACCCATGCAAATGAAACGGATGATTCCCGTCATCTAAATTCTGCACCAGGATATCCACCACCTTGACCCCCGTGCTGACATGCACGAGCGACGTTTTCGGATCGAAGAGTCGACTCTCTATCCCGTCTTCATGGACAGCAAGAGCAGTGGCATTCGTGTCTGCGAGTGAGAGTAGAGAGTGCAGGATTGGTTTTCGGGCGTCGGGGCGGAAGGAGGAGGTGTTCAGGTAGCCGCGGGAGAGGCGCCAGGCGCCGATTTGGAACGAGGAGCGCAGGGAGATGAGGTGGTGGGCTGTTTGTGGGGCGGCGAGGGCGAGTACGGGGGAGAGGAGTGTGGTGTTTAGGTCGCGGCATTCGACTTCGATTGTTTCGGGCCAGTCGGCGGTTTGGGGGACTGAGAGTGACTGGGAAGGGGAGGCAGAAGGGAGAGTATAGCGGATGATTGCCCAGACTTCGGATGAGAGCTCTGGGTTCTCGTATGCAAAGCAGTGGGTTACCATCTTCGCGCGCATCCAGTAGCCTTCCTGCTTGGGATTGGCAGGCGGGGAGAGAACGATGCTGTAGCGTTGTGCGGGGTTGATGTTCAGGCGGTGAATGGACTGCGGATGAACGTCTGTGCCGTCTACTTCTGTGACGCTGAACTCGTGCTCGTCGATCTGCAGCGAGAATTCTGCAAAGGCGCCAACGTTGATGATGCGTAGACGTGTATTCTCTCCAGCTGAGAGATCCAATAGCGCTTTGCTCAGATTACTGGAAGAGCAGTTGCGGTTCGGGAGGGATGCACAGTCTCGAACATTGCGTCCGTTGATGAGCGCAGATGGAGGTACAGGTTCGTCGTTCTCGGAGCCGGGCGCCAGATACTCCATCAACAAGTCGGATGATAAGTCGTAGTAGTAATCTGAGAGTAAAACCACACGATCCTGCTTATACGGCATTTTCTGCAACTCCTTCTCCTGACGACCGTGAATGACAAGCGGTCCAACAAGTCCGTCTGAAGCTTGCATGGAGACGTGACTGTGGTACCAGTACGTCCCCGTCTGTCCAGTGACATTGAATCTGTACGTGAAGGACTGGCCAGGCGCAATGGGGCAATTTGTGACACCAACTGTGCCGTCCATATGAGAAGTGGCGTTTTGATAGAGGCCGTGCCAGTGGATTGAGGTGGCGTTTGTGGCGCGGTTGTGCACGTGTACGACAACCTCGTCATGCTCGTTGACTTCGATCAAGGGGCCGGGGAAGGTGGAGTTGATGAGCAGCATAGGTCTGTAGACGCCGTCAGGATTGAGCTCGTGGTCCGCGATTGTCCAGGTGTACTCTCGGGTTGTAGGAGCGGCAGCAAAGTCCCAGGCGGGATGGAGGATGTAGTCGTCCTCGGCTCGCAGCGTGGCCTGGATTGGAGTCCCATATTTTCTTGGACTTCTATACCAGTGGACAATGAGTATGAGGGTGCATATCGATAGAAGAGCTCCAGCACATTTCTTAATCCAGGGCCGGTGTGGCCTGTAACGCTGTGCAGACTTTTCTGTGAACAAGTCCTCCTCGTCTGACGAATCGATGATTTCCTCGGAACCATCGTGGTCCTCTCTTAACAGTCCAACATGCTCTTCCTCATTCATCTGGACATCTCTCGACAAGTCCTTCATCTTAACAGCCTTGTCTTGAAGCATCTTGCAACAACGAGCACATGCCGCATCCCGAAATGCCAACAACACCGTCTTTCAACCAGGTTGTGGCAATTCTCAGAGTGGTCTCCTCGGCCGTGTTCCACGGCCAGGACGTCAGGGCCGTGCCTGCCTCCAACCTGCAGCCTCGCCCCACCCGCGTTCAGTGAGCCAAGCTCTGCCAATCAGAGACGCACGCTTTACAATCAAAGCTTAATTACCTTCCCGAAAAGCTTAAGTCCCAGGTCCCGCACTAGGATGACCTGATGCTAGAAGGTGATGGGTAATGTCTGGCTGCACACGTTGTTCGCATGGCTGTTACTATAGGTGGAAGGTGCGGAGTAAGTGAAGTATTGGAGATCCTGCGCAGAGTAGGTCCAGAGTGGCGATCAGGGAACGTAGGGGTTCATGGTCAGCAGCAATGAGGACCTTTCTAGTTGTGAGTGCTTCACTCGTGCTTCCGTCTCGCCTGTCTTATTTTCATTGAAGTTTTGTCTGTCGCTTTTGTTCATTGCTTCAGTATGCTATCTGGAACTCTGCTCTCGCTGGCTCTGCTGGCTACCCAGGGTCTTGCCAAGAAGGACTGGGTCAAAGGGAAAGCCTTCGACCGCATCGCCATTATCTGGCTCGAGAACACCGACTATGATCTCGCGATTGGAGACCCCAACTTGGCTGCGCTGGCGAAGAAGGGCATCAGCCTTACTAACAAGTTTGCTGTGACGCATCCTTCCATGCCCAACTACGCCGCTGCTGTCTCTGGTGACTACTACGGCGTCAACCACGACAATATGATCAACATCCCTTCGAACGTCTCGACGGTGGTTGATCTGTTGGAGGACAAGGGCATCAGCTGGGGAGAGTACCAGGAGGGTGAGCAGAACCTGAACCTAGAAGCGAACTTGTAGTGACAGTGAGGATAGACATGCCGTACACGGGCTACCAAGGCTTCGACTACCGCAACCAGCAGACTGGCGCGAACATGTACGTGCGCAAGCACAATCCAGCAGTTCTCTACGACTCGGTTGCCCAAAAGCCAGAGCGCCTGGCAAACATCAAGAACTTGACGGTTTTCCAGGAGGACTTGAAGAACAACAAGCTGCCTCAATGGATGTTCATCACCCCGAACATGACGAGCGATGGACATGACACGACCGTGACGGTGGCTGGAACGTGGACACGCAACTTCGTCGAGCCGCTGCTCAAGGACAAGAACTTCAGTACGCCCTCTCGCTGCTACACGTGCCTACTTTGACTAACTCCAAAGCAGTGAAGAACACTCTGGTTGTTGTGACTTTTGATGAAAACCACTCGTACGCCCAGCAGAACCGCATTGTCGGTATTCTGCTAGGAGACGCCGTGCCCAAGAAGCTGGTGGGCACCACAGACGACACTTACTACAACCACTACAGCGAGCTCTCGACTGTGCAGGCCAACTGGGGACTTCACAACCTAGGGCGATGGGATGTTGGAGCCAATGTGTACAAGTTTGTGGCGGACAAGACTGGTGATGATGTGCGAAAGTGGAGTGGGGCCGTGCCGTTCTCGCAGATGTTCTTCAACAGCAGCTATGCCGGCAAGCTGAACAACAAGAACACATCGGTACCGTGGCCCGTGCCCAACGCTCAGGCAAAGCACGCTGGCAGGACGGTGTTGCCGGCTGTTGTACAGACGTGGGGAAAGCTGTTCAACCAGACTGCGTACACGAAAGGCGTGGAGATTCCAGACGGCATGCATCCGCAGGCAGAGTTCAAGTGAGGTAGTGCGTTCAAGACGTGGTACGTTCAAGAAGTAGTACAGAGGGTTAGGTTGATGTGGGTAGCGAAGAGACTGTAGTCTGTAATGCAGGGGTTAGTTGGGACAAAGCAGAGTAGAATGTGTGAATACGAAGAAGCTCGTTTTTATTGGTCGAACACTTGTACAGCACCACCTTGAGTAGCAACATAGAACAATAACATTAGTATTCTTTAGGGCTACCTAACATACGTGTTAGTAGAAAAAGGGCATTGTACTGTTATTAGGTACTATCTTGTGACTAGTAGCAGTGTTGCGTGTGTGGAGTGTTTGGAGTTTCCTGGTGTTCTTAGGAGGTATTCGGTCAATAAAAACGAGCTTCTTGGTACAGGCAGTTGCATGCCAGTGTCGATTCCTGAAGAGAAGTCGCAAGGCCGAATCCGGTGGTGTTTGTGTCAATAGCAAGGTTTCGTGTGCATCCATGTCGAAGATGCTGCAAGGGTCATGTGCCGTTTGTGTCTTGAGGTGTTACCGTGGTCAGTGTCTCTCCTGTTTGATGTCGTCACGACGTGTTATGGTGAGATTCGATTCAGTCATCAGTCAGCAAAGGCATGCTGGTGTGTTGGGTCGCGATGTCATGTGGTGTGCAGGTGCAAGACTGTGTCGAGATGATGTGCCGAAGGTGCTCGGGTGTCTGAGTCTAGGGCTGGAGACAAGGCGGCAGTTGGGCTTCAGGGCCGAAGTCGCGATCGATGTTTGGACGAAGATGGTGGAGCGATTGATAGCGAGAGCGGGTCATTTCCGAACAGGCAGCGAGCGCCGTAGCTCAGCAGGGTGGATCAGCAGTCATGTTGGCGAGGCGCAAAACGATGCCGAGGTGGGTGCCGACGGCAAGTTGGTTGGATGGCACAGGGTGTTGGGAGTGCAGATGCAGAGGCAGATGCACAGAGGACAATCAGTGCGGCTACTACAGAGCGTGAAGCCTTTTGTGTCGAGACAGGTGCCGGTTTTGGTGAGTGTGTTGGTGAGTGGTTGGCTGCATCCAGGGTGGATGGCGATGGGCACAGCGGGGAGAGAATCTGGCTACGTGTAGCGTGGGCGGGGCATTTGGCAAGACCTGCCGTTCTGGTGCTAATGCAGCGACAGGACACGAAGCAAGGACGAAGAGGACGGGCGAAGCAAGGAGCACGATGACATGGACATGGGCATGGGCAATCTGAGGCGCGCCCGAAGATCAGCGGTGTTGATCAACATGCTGCGCAATTCCGCAAGCGGGCCGAAGAACGCCAGGCTGTGAGATCTGCGGGCGTTGCAGGCGTTGCAGGCGTTGCAGTGCGTGTTGCCACTTCTAGAAGGCTTCGAGGGTGCAGTGGAGAGAGGAGTGGGTGGATGACGAATGACGAACGACCGACTACGGTGCATGGAGGTGTCAGATGCAGGCAGCCATGGCGAGCGTCTGGAGAGACACGACGGCGGTGGCCAGTGCGTGCGTGCAGTGCAACTACATACATGGCTACTACCTAGTATGTAGTATGTAGCTAGTGCCTACTGTGTAGGTGGATTGGTGTGTACGGACATGGTAGTGCGAGCAGAGCAGTTAGAGCAGGCCGACTGAGTCGTTTCAGAAGCCGGCGGCCGGTGCAGGCCAAGCGGCTGATGGCTGGGGCTGATGGCTGATTGCTGATGGCTGATGATGGGCGGCGTGGCAGGAGCAGTGTAGCCGGTGCTGGGCAGGCACACGAGCGAGGGCCCTCTGCACGGGATTGACCTGATGAACTGCTGGCATCATCATCATCATCATCATAATCATAATCATCGTGCTGGTGCTGGTGCTGGTGCTGACGCTGACTGCCCTTGTCACTGCTGCTGCTCTGCTACTGCTACTGCCAATCAATGGCGAGGCGCGAGGATGCAGGCGCGGGCAAAGCTTCTGGAAGGGCTTGGGGGCTTCGAATCAGCTTCGATGCGCTGCAGCAAGTCGACGGCGGTGGGGAAGGATGAGCCCCCAAACTGCTTTGGTCGTCGTCGAGTCGTACCCACGCCTCGCTCCTCGCTCGACCACCCTCTCTCTCCACACACCTCAAGACACACACCTCAAGACACACGCCCTCGCCCTCGCCCGCGCCTGTCCGTCTGCCTCTGCCTCTGCGCTGCCTGCTGCTCTCTCCTCCGCTGCTGCAGTGCGCCCGATGCTGCTCAGAGGCCTGCCGACTCTGCGAGTGCGCCGCTGCTTGCGACACTGACGCTGCCGCTGCCGCTGCCTCTGCCTGTGCCCTGCGCACACCCACACACCATACACTCACACACACGTCCGCGCCTGCCGCATCCACACGCCTCGCTCCCCCCAACGTCGCTACCCGTCGTTCGCGCCGTCCCACCTTCTCCCAGCCGCTGGCCCTGCCGTGCGCTCCTGCCGTGCGAGAGCGTGGGACCGCTGCCTGTGTCACCAGGCTCCCTGGCGCTGCGCTCAACGTCGCCGTTTCAGACTGCATCGCACATTTCCCAGCGCCAGCTGCTCTGCACCGTCTGCACCGTCTGCACCGCCTGCACCGTTTGCACCGCCCTTCACCGCGCCTGTGCGCCGGTCCACCACTGTCCACGCGACCCATTGCACCACCCGCCTGCGCCCTCGCAACCCTCTCACCCACTCCATTTCTGCGCGGCACCCACCTGCATACACCAGACCAGTGTCGGCTGGTCGCCGCTACCTAGGTGGAGACCATGGAACATGGCGCATGCAATGTCATCTACGTGGACCGCCGAGCCAACGACGAGCATGTGAGGCGCGAGACGTTGTCCAGCTCCCTCATCGCAAGGACCAGCACAGGCAATGTCGGACAGAGTTACTTCGCCCTGGGCAAAACACCCCCCGTCGAGGTCCACGCCAATGTCGAAACCATTCTGTCCATTTTCAACGAAGGTACGCACCTTCTCCAACTGCCGTCGTGCTGCTACTAACCCCATTCACAGTCCATATCTGCGGCTCTGGCAGCTCGTGTCTGTCCAAGATCGCCCAGCTCGTCGACGCGACAAGATCAAACATACCGACATTTGTTATTCTTGACGTCCCATACGATGAAGAATTGCGCTTAAAACGACTGTCGCGTGAACCGCGCACGCCCTCGCCCACGTCTTCGCGAATGGTGAACAACGAACCAGACGACACATACGGCACACATCTGCTCACCCACGTATCGTCTGAGATATCCTCAAGAAACTTCTCCAAGCTGGTCGTCCCCGTGGTCATGCTGACTGGCCTCGAGCGCGAATCCTCCGCTGCCGCCGCCCCTTCGTCGAGCCTCAACAAAACCCTCGTCCTCACCGATACCGTCCGCTTGTCCAAATACCTCGACAATGGTGCTGTTGATGTTTTGTCGAGCCCATTGTCAAAAGATCGCATGCACGGCTTGGCAGTACATGCGTATAGGCTGCAAAAAGAGGCTGCGCGTGAGGAAGCAAGCTTTCTGACAACTAAGCGGAATCGGAAATTATCGTGGGTCGGTGTAGATGACGCAAAGCCATACGCATACCTCCGTGAGGCTATGGTATCAAATCTAATGACTGGTATTTGTAACCCAGAAACAGTCGGTGATTCATTAGACGCATCGTAAGTTGAGCTTGTATGAACCAAATCCCTAGCTTACACACACAGGGACTTCGAGCTGGAACCAGAGAGAAGAAGAGTCGTTGAAGAGAAGGTGGCTACCTGGGCTTTCTCGGCACACGACTTTACAGACGATGAGCTACTTTACGCCGCACTTGTCATGCTTGAACATGCATTGTCAACACCCGAACTTTCGCAGTGGCACATAACAGAGGGTAAGTACCGTCATGCCGAGTTGCGCGCTAGTATTGACCCATCTTCAGACGAACTCATTGTCTTCCTCATGGCCAGTCGCACAGCCTACAACGAATTCGTCAAATACCACAACTTTCGCCATGTCGTCGACGTCCTGCAAGCCCTATTTCACTTCATGGTACGCATCGGCACCTTACCCGCATACCCCCCTACCAACAAAGACCCTTCCGCCAAAAAATCGCCCATCGCCGAACTACTCAAGCCGTTCGACGCGCTCACGCTGCTGATATCTGCTATCGGACATGATGTTGGTCATCCCGGCGTCAACAACGCATTCTTGGTCGCTCTCAATGCGCCCTTGGCGCAGCTATACAACGATCGCTCCGTACTCGAATCCTTCCATTGCGCCGCCTACTCGCAGATTCTACGTCGCTATTGGCCAAAGATATTCGCCGACATTGCTATGCGCAAGCTGATGATCAACAACATCCTCGCCACCGATATGGGCTTGCACTTCAAGTACATGAGCGATTTGGGTGGCCTTCAGGAGAAGGTTGCACACGACAAAGGAGTCACCGATGGCTGGAGCGTTAAGATTCGCGAGGAACACAAAGACCTGGCCTGTGGCCTCTTGATCAAGTGCGCCGACATCTGCAACGTCGTAAGTCATGTCCGATTCCCCAACCCACGATGAGCTGATTCTGACTCCCTATATAGGCACGTAAATTCGAGACCGCCGCCAAATGGGCCAACATCCTCACGGACGAGTTTAGTAATCAAGGCCTGATGGAAGAGGAACTGCAAATGCCGTCTTGTCTATTTGGGGGACCGCCAGTGCAAGACGACTTTATCAAGCTTGCAGAGTCTCAAATTGGGTTCATGAACATCTTCGCCAGGCCTTTGTTCGAAGCTGTCACAGATATTCTGCCAGCAATGCGTTTCGCCGTCGACGAAATCTTGACAAACAAGGCCATCTGGGAGGACAAAATTGATCAAGAAAAGCAGAGGAGGAAATCAAAGGGTCCCATGCAGCTCGGCCTTTTGCATCCTTCATTCGCACACGATCCAACTCCAAGCCCATTCTCCGGAGGCCCTGACAAGTCGAATCTCCCATCACCCGCACCGCCGACAGCACCAATGGTTGACCGTCGAGGCTCAAATGGATCAATCCAGGGCGCTGTACCCGGTTCGCACAGATCCTCTCCCGGAGTAGCCCTTGCATCACGAGAGAATCAGAGCTCCTCCAGGCGAGGAAGCGGCGATGCCAACCTCACTGCAATCCTCGTCACACACACTCCAAATGCCGCCGACGGCACGCCTAGAAGCTCGGATGCTGGCATCGAAGACCGTTCAAAGACGGACCGTAAAGACACATTGACACGGTCACCTTCCAAGAAGAAAAAGGACCGAGATAATGGCAGGCCAGTCACGGCTCCCGCTCCCGCCAGACGCAGTCAGGGTAAGCACCAATGTTCTGCGTTGCACACTATTCTTGAAGCTAACCTTCGCCTAGTTGTTGAGCTCTATCCCGTCCAACAATCGTCGCCACAGAGCCATTCGGAGGTAGATCTCTCGCAGGGCGCTAACGGCAATCTTGAAGGCTCCAAACTGCAGAAGTGGGAGAGCAACAAGATGAGTGGCGAAAGCGGTGCGACCCGGTCCGATGCGTCGCGTGACTCGAGCTGGTGGCGCCAGATGAGCTCGAAGCGACGCACAACGCGAGATGCCAGGAACGGCGACCAGGACGTCATGCATCAACCCAAGGAGTCGATGCTAAATCCGCCTACCTCACATCCCGATTCAAATGCGCATTCCCCTACTGGGCTGAGCCCTGGCCGGAAGAACACAACTGGACGATTCAAGAGCTTTTTCAAGCGAAAGCCCAAGGGCCAGGAAGAGCAGGGCAAACAGCTCTCTAGTTATGGCAGCTGTTCACAGCTTCGGACAACACCACCTACCAGCGACCAGGGCCGCTCACTCAACAGCGATGATTGATTCGTCTGTAGATTCGACACCACATCTCTTTTGTCATTGTCTAAACCTCCAGTATGCTCTGGCGTATTCTGGGCTTTCCATAACACTTGTCCTTGCAACAACACTCCTCCCTCACACTATTCCCTTAGAACACGATACCTCCGACGCACGATGTCACGGGCGCACGAAAAGCTCCGCTTACTGTACTTTTTACTATGTTTTACGCAACCATTGTCTGCCTCCGGGTGTTTTCGACACGGACCATCTCCTCCTCTCTACGCGCTTAACAGACGGGCGTTTGGTGGCCTACTAATGAAGCCGGTTCTCTTCGGAAGCTGCAGGACTCTGCATTGTGCATGATGCATTTTTGGGTACTGACTATTAGCGCGCTTTGCTTTGTTGTTGCAAGACTTGGTTTGCTGTTATCGGGATTCGCGCTTCAAGAGGCGATTGATTGATCACGCGACCCCATTGCTATTGTTTTTTTTTTATCGTTTGGACAGCAGCAAAAACACGGGAGGTTGCATGTCCATGTTAAACGCACATGGCATGTAGGGTGAACTGGGAGGAAAGTCAGTGTTTGGTACGTTGGATGCTTTGCTAGGCGTGCGAGAACACGACAGGCTGGCTATCCTTCATAGCTTACTCTATACCTGGCTCGCTTGGCGACCTAATGAGCTATTCCGTAATGAATGTATATTCTTGATACCCTTGATATTTATCTCCTCTTTGTTGTGTGATGCGATGTTGGTGTACTTTTGTCATGGTTGTTGTAAGCGTGTGGTGATTGACTAAAGAAAGCAATCACGTCGACTCTTTTGTCTGCGCGTAAACAAACATTACCTCCTCGTTTATATATCAGCAGGTCAACTCATATCATTGATCTCTTGTAACTTTTCTCTCTCCATACTGAAAAAAAAAAACCCCCCATATATAATAACTTTTTGCTTTTTGACTCCTTGGTTACAACGCCGTAACTATTTGTTCATATCACGTATATATCCATTCCAAATTCCTCTTCACGACTCTGCTGTACGCACAAGTAAAGACAGCAGGAGTATGACGACGTCTCGGTCGGCGTAGGTGTTGAAGTTGACGTTTAAGCCTTGAAGCTTGAGGTTGACTTCACTGTGCGAAATCACACGGTGCAGAGTACGTTGGGTGTGCACAGCGTTTCGCTTCACTGGATTCTTCGAATGCTGAGTGGTGAATAGAGGGGGTTGGATATAATGGGCCATCAACGGGGGATATAACCTATTTTCTCCTGCCTCTGGGGATATAGAATCGCCACGGCTTCGTTAACACACTCACTACTTGCTCATTCACCGCTCTTAGAGATATTCACTCGTTCAGCTAGCTCAGTTCTCCTGGAGAGGATCTGCTTTGAGGTAGAGTAAGAGAGTGAGTGACCGGCTGAGCCTTTAACGAGTGACCTTGATACTACGGTCGAGGTTACGGTCGGGGAGTGGAGGGGCAGTGAATGGTAGTCCACAGGCAAAGTGAATGCTTAGAACTACAGTCCTCAGGGGCATATAACGAACTTCTGGCAGAGCTTCATGGGTATCACACAACGAGCTCAGGCTTCCAACTCTTCAACTACACTTTCTGAACTCTTGAACGCTCCTTTCGAAAAATTATAGATATCATATTCAAGTCCACAACAACCCAAGTCGTCATCATGGGTTGGCCAACTACCCTCGCTACCTTCTCCGTCACCCTCATGTCCGCATGGGTGCTCTTCTTGATCTTTGACTATCGTCGTAAGATCAACAACGCTTCTCTGGTCAAGTCTCTCGGTCTCCTCTTCCACCTCGTCCCCGCCCTGGCTTTCTTCTGCACTTCCCACCTCGCCGACACTGCAAACAACAGCGCCAACATCTGGTTCTGGGCACTCCTCCTCTTCCGCTACTGGCGCACTGCAGTCAACATCTTCTTCTGGCTGCGCTACCAACCCGCCGTGACAGCACCCGGTACTAAGCCCAAAGTCTCAGCACAAGACGTAACAGTCATCGTCCCCACCGTCGGCCCCTACGCAAACAACGTCTCCGTCTTCGACGAAATGGTAACCGCCATCTTGATGAACCGACCCGCTAAAGTCGTCTTCTCAGCAAACACCGAGACGGCAACCGCAGACGTCATCAACGCTGTTCCCAAGTACATCGCCGCCATCGCCGCAGGCACGACAAACTACCAACGTCTGCATAACCTGCCTGCCATGCTCGTGACTTCTGAAATCGAGTACGTAAACGCTCACGTGTCGAATAAGCGACGACAGGTCGTCGAAGCCATTGCGCGGGTCTCGACGCCCGTGGTGGCCATGGTGGATGATACGGCGATTTGGGCACCTGGGTTCTTGCACGCCACATTACCTGCGTTTAACGACGAGGGCGTGGGGTTCGTGGGCACGCGCAAGTGGGTGAAGCGCATGCGTCCTGTTTGGGATCCTGAAGTTTCTTTCTTCAAGAACGTCTGGGACTACTACTATGCTGGGTTTTGGAATACAATGGGAGCGTTGTATCTCACGCGGCATAATTTCGAGATTCGCGCCACGAATGCGGCGGATGGTGGTGTTTTTTGTGTGTCGGGTCGCTCGTCGCTGATTCGGACGGGTATTGTGGCGGATGCTGAGTTCACCGCTGGCTTTTTGCATGAGTACTTTCTCTGTATCCCGGGGTACTTCAATGGCTTCGGTCCTGTCAAGGCGGATGATGACAATTTCCTGACGCGATGGGTCATCAATCACGGATGGCGCATCAAGATCCAGGCGAGCGCGGCATCCACCATGACGACTACACTCGGCGGGCTCCCTGTGAAATTCACCAGCCAGTGCGTTCGCTGGTCACGCACAACGTTCCGCCAGAATCCCTACGCTCTACTGTGTGATCGCACCGTCTGGTGGGACTGGCCACTCACAGTATGGACGACGTACCTGCCATGGCTATACAACGCCGCTCTAATCTGGGACACTCTCGCCATCTACACATTCACCCGCACCTCTTACTTTTCCTCCTGGTTCCACCTCACGGCCCTGATCCTCTGCATACAGCTCACCAAGCTCGTAAAGACAGCTCCCTGGTTCTGGACACACCCCATCGACTTCCTGCTCTTCTTCGTCATCCCTGCCTACCCGGCATTCGCCTACTACCACTCGCTGCTGAAGCTGTGGACGGCGGTGACGTGCTGGGATACAGAGTGGTTGGGGCGCGAGTTGCCGCCGGCCGAGATGCCGGAGAAGGAGGAGTAAGGGGGGTTTCGACTTCTGAGGAAGGAGAGTTTCTTGAGGTGCTTGCGGTGTGGCAGTGTCTCTTGTCTGGTGGGGGTTTTTTCTTTCATGTCATTTCCTTTTGTCTTGTTTCTTTGCTGCTCTTCTAGCGATCATGGTCGGCGTTTGATACTCCCTTCTTTGTTCTCTTATGGCATGGTATGGCGTTTTGATATACAAGGTCGATGGTTGAGCTGTGTAAGTCATAGCTAGCTATGGAGACTTGAGAGGGTTAGATTGGTCCAGACTTTATGTAGACCAACACTGAATAGATCTCCAAGACTGTCACATGTGCTTTGTGCTATGCAAGTGCTGTCCCAAAATCAACAGTGACTACTATTACTAGAGGAACTTATGCCTCGAACATACGGATATCTCACAATCGCCAATGACATCCGGGCTATGCAACACAATTCCATTCTCGCTATGCTCGCTCGCATGCATGCTACGTCTATATACAGAACTACCTACTCCTCACGCTTACCACCGTCGTCACGGCTAATCTAGCAAAGGGTATCCTAGGCCCATATAGACATTAGATCCAGATCCAAGATAGTGCCAAAGTCGTCCTCGAGACGAAAATAGAAAGTAAGGTCGTCGCTATATCGTACAAAACAATGAAAGTAAAGTAGTGTAAGAGTGAAAGGAAACGCGTTAATGATGGGAATGCATGTATGCGGGTATCGCTGTGCTGGAAAGACAAATAACATGCAGAAAGGTTCGGCAAAGACGAACTTGACTTTTTAGGTTGTAGGGCCGAAAGTTGTGCCGTTGTCGAACTTGATGGTGAGATTGACGAGATCCATGGTAAAAGGGCCCACGTCTACAGTGTTCCCATTCGAGTTTCCGTTTCGGTTGTTGGTAAGGAAATCTTGTACGTTCTCCTGAGCGGTGGCCGCAGTGTTCAGTTTACCGTCTTGTTGCAATGCAAACAGCACGCCGGCGCGAGCAAAATCAACGGCGGTGGTGTTGCTGGAGATCGGTGTAGCGTCTTGTCGTGCCTGCACTTGGCGTTCTGGGTGTGGAGCTTCGAGATCAGGGAGGGAGCGTGTAGGCTGGAGAGAGCTGCCAATGTTCACAGAGTCATCGATCATCGCAATTGAGCGAGATGTCAGGCCATTGAAGGTGATTAGCGCGTTCTCCGCCGCACAGCTGAGCGACAAGCTGGAGAACAACGACAAAATGCGCGTAGAATCGAGGGGTATGTTGAAGTCGTTAACCGCGCTTTGGACGAGTCGAGGAATTCCAGATCCGACAGTAGCGTTGTCAGTGGTACCCATTACGCTGGTCGTCGTGCATCCAGTCTCGTCGTTTTTGCTGCAGGTGCTGCCAGTGAAGCCGTTGATACACACACACGTACTTGACTGGTCTGCATTCATGATCGCGACGCCTCCGTTCTGACAGCCGGAGGAACTCGATGTCGGAGCCGGTGCGTTGGGTGTGCTGTTGTTGTTGCCTTGGTTGTCTTGTGCTGCACCAGCGTTTTTGTTCTGGTTGGGGATCACTACGAGGACAATGGGGATGATGACAGCTGCGGCTATGATGAAGAGCAAAACGATCAGAAGTGTGACGAATGTCCAGAATGGCAGACCGCAGCATCTGCGCCGCTTCTTGGCCGGCTTCTCGTTGCTGGCTACTTGGTCCGGGCCACCAGAGCGTGTGGCTGCTCCTCCCGAAGATGGCCATTCCGCCAATGCGTTTCCAGCTGGTGTACCTGACCTTTGAGGCGTTTCTTGGCCGGGTGGAGGAAATGCGGCGAGCATGTCAGTCAATGAGCGAGATTTCCGAAGATCCTTCTTCTCTGGCGCACCAGCCTCCCAAAAGTCCAAGCCCAATCGACTGGCAGTCTTTCCACGATCAAGGTTCGCAGCTAGCCTGGTGGCTCTCCTAATAAGATCTGGAAGACTCGTCAAGCTACCTCGAGCTTCAGCGTCTCGGACAGTATCCATATCAAGCCTCGGCGGGCGCCTGAATCCGACTCGATCAGCCAAGGTATTCGAGCGCATTTCCGGCTGGAAAGGGAATATGGGCGAATCAGCGCCTGTGTAGCTTGGGGAAGTCGACTTTGTGTTTCGAAACGTATACAATGAATCCGAAGACGACGAAGAAGGATCAAGGAGTCCAGTGCCACTGCTCAAAATTGAGCTACGAAGGGGTGAGCTCTGGGCTGCATCTTGTGCTGCAAAAAAGCCACCCGTACCCGCAGCACCAACTCCAGCGCCAACCATCGCCTTCTTGCTGCCGCTACTCTTCCTGTCGCCGACACCGTCCCCAGATTTAATTGTCATGAGCGATGGCTTCGTCCTCCTTCCCAAGCTGGCCTGTCGAACAAGTGCTGGTGGTTCTTTGACGAGACCGCTCTGATCATCATGATCGCTTGCAGGGGACATTGTTCCACGATCACTGGTTATCGTGTCATCGTCATCTGATTGTGGATAGTCACTAGGGTAGAAATCATCATTGTTTGAAGGGAAGACGTTGCTAGATGCGTAGGAACCATGGCGCGATCTGATTGTATTCGAACGGGTCTCCGATTCTTCAACGATGGGCGATACGTATGACATCTGGGTGTAGTACGACGAAGGACCTCGGCGGGAGGATGGCGGCGGACCTAAGCTGGGAACTCGGCGAGGAAGTGGCTGGACGGTGGGCATAGGTGGCTGAGGGATAGGAAAGTCAGGTATAGATCCCAACGACGATGCTTCCGATGCGCCAGAGAAGGGTCGAGATGATGGTGAGTACATGTCGTCACTCTTGTTAGATAGCCGAAAGTTGAACGAGGGCGGCTGTAAATAGTCTGGCGAACCGGGTAGCGACCTTGGAGAATGCTGTTGAATAGGGTAGTCGTCCGATACAGGTCGGATGCTTGGCTGCGGTGGGCGCAGCCTGTTGGGCGAACGGGGTGGTATTGTTGGGCTGGCATCATCAGGGAGAGGCCACTGCGGAGGTGGGGATGCCATACTCCGATCATCTCCAGCGTTGGTAGGAGTTTTCGGCTGGGACACGTCCTCCCCGCTTGCAGAGAATTGCGATACTAGCTGGTTGGGTCGTTGCGGAAGTCCAATTATCCTCGAGGTATCTGGTAGCTGTGATCGTAGCTGAGCGGCCTGCATCCTCTCCCGCGCGGCGCGTACGGAACCCTTTTGTGCAGCTCCATCGTTTTCATCACCATACGCCCGTGGGGCCAGTCTCGGTTCGTAGCTCATCTACCGTCCGTCCGTAATGCTGGCGGCAGACGTGTCTATAGACTGACACGAGTCGGAAGAAGTAGACCTTCAATACTCGGCTGAGTGCGCAGGGAAGCAGCGTAAATTCTTAGCACTGACGCAGCGCATGCGACAATGGCAAGAAGCAGTGGAGCGTGCGAGTTTTGGTGAGAAGCGAGTCAAGGTGAAGGCAGCGGTGAGCCAATATGGGGACGTGTGACGCTGGGCAGCGAAGTATCGAGGCCAATTCCAGATTGTAAAGTACAGCCTCAGGGTGGATGGGTCGAAGGCCAAGTGACAGGCAACTAACAAGAGGGTACACGTCAAGAGCTTGACAAGACCGCCACGTTGGAGAGGAAATGTCAGAGAAAGTCGTTATACTGGATTAAGAGTTACAGAAGCCTGCTGTTTCTCCGTGTCAGTCTTGTCCCTCGCATCATACGAATTTACCAGCCGGGCGAGCAAGGGCACGACAAGCTGTGGCGCACGGCAAGACGTGGAATACAGATTATGGTATACCCTGAACAACAATGGAAGGGGGCTGACAAAGAGAGAGAGGCTGCGTTGGGGATATGCAAGCAAGGGTGGTGGAAGAACTTGTGACGTTGCTCGTTGCAGCAATGTGAGGACCGACAGGCTGGGTTTCAAGAGGTAGAGAGCCAGGTACGTACCGTATCAGCATGAGCTGGAGGGTAGTCAAACAGGGTCTGTAAGAAGAGGTGGATCTGTCAAGCAGAGGTAACGAGCGGCAGTGAAGTGTCAACGGCAATTGAAGCAAGCAAGCAAGCAAGCAAGCAAGCAAGCGTGGCCTGGAGGGTGAATTGGCGATCAGGTATGCTCGACTCGAAATGTGGAGCTTGGCCGTGCGGAGAAACGAAAATCAAAGAGTGGATGGAAGTCGAAGCATCAGACGGGCTGCGCTGGGAGAGCGTCGAGCTCGAAAAAGGCACTCAACGTACAACTGGTGTCGAAGAATGGAAGAGCAAGGAGACACGGCGCGGGCAGCAATGCGATGTCTCGCAATGCAGAGACTTTGGAGGGGAGCCAGGGCTGATGGCGGAACGCGCAAGGATGGACGGTCAAGTCAGATGCACGCACGGACTGGCAGCCGCAATGCAGCAAGCGAAGATGGCAGGACGCGAATCCAAGGCCCTCTCAGGGGCCCACATCAGGTGCGGTCTATTGGATGCTGAGTCGTGCGACAGTAGCGGGCAACGCACATGCTCCCGTCGCAGCACGAGGCGAGATGGCGCCCCAAGAAGATGGAGGAGATCTAGTTCTTGGTGAGGGGCGCGACGGCCAGAGGGCGTTTGACTGGACGTGTGCAGCAGTGTTGTGTGCGGCTGAGGGCAGGTGGTCGCCAACCGTCGCTCTCAACACTGCTAGTCAGCGCCACCATCGCTGTGCTGGGATTCTCGGTCAGCAATCTAACGTGGTGGCATGAGGCCTGGAGGATTGAGAGGCGTTCCGACGTTGGCGTGTTTCGGTTTAGCCTTGCGTGCGCCGTACAGCTTCGCGAGGCCTTCGCGAGTCGACGGCAGGCGGTGGTGTCGGCCAGCAGGCTGCTTTGAGACACGAGGTCTTGTGCGTGCGTGCATCAGCTTTTTACGGTCCCGACGGTGCGGCAGCTGTCGAGTCTGGTTACGGATAGCTGCAGCACCAGCGTTCAACCAACTGCTGCCTGGCAACGGGCGCCAGTACCCAAACGATCGACCGCCTCCAGACGCTACAAGATGAAAAGAGGGCTGGCATGCTAATTCAGGTACGCCCGAGGGCCGCCCCACGAGAGTGGGTACGAGGGAGCAAACGGTAACGATGATGACGCATCATACAGGGCCCGTTGCAAGCGAGGGCGTCCGACTGGCTACCTGGGCAATCAATCTGAGGAACGCGCAGATGGCGATCGGCCTGCAAGAATGGTATCCTTGACTTGATAACAACAAACACCACGCGAAATGAAGACGCCGGAGATTTTGCTCCGCGACGCAGTGAAGAGGCGCTGGCCAAGGGCGTGAGCTGATGTGTAGGGCTTGATGGTACCTGCAGCTGCACGGTTGCGCTTGCCTCGCCCATCCACTGCCACCCCAACACCAACTCGTTCGGACGATGCACTTTGCCAGACAAATGCACTGCACTGGCTTGCAATGGCGTTGGCATCATCCAGCACACGTGCAACCCACGTTACAATGCACGAATCCGCCCTGAATCTGAACTGGTCGAGTCCAGCAGCTGGTCCAACGATACACCGTGCATACGTCTATACGCCTGTACGTGCATGCCTGTGCGCGGCAGGAAGGCGCGAGGAAAGGAAAGCGCCAAATGTTGCTTCTAATGCGATCTTGCTGTGGTCTGTAGAAGGCAGGATGGGCCAAGCAAGCTACTCGTTACTTTCCGTCTATCCTACACAGCGGCCAACCGTTCCAAGCTGCACTCACAACTCACCTTTGCAAGCTATCAACAGTCTCAAATTCGTTACACTGACGACGCAGCAATCACCCCATGGCCACATCACAGCGTGTTTGTACAAGTCGAACGATATCGAACACAGGCTCAAATCTACTTAGGACACCATCCCCACTCGCAATGAGCCTTTGGTTGCCGTGCCACCGGAGTTCAAGTACAACTACCATGCTACACGTATGCGATTCAACGTTGCATCGAGAACACGATGAGTGACCTCAGTATAGAGCCTTTATCAACGAAGCCCCCGATAAGAGCGCCTGCTATACCGGACACGCACCCAACGCGAGAGCTCCAGTTGCTGTCGCCGTCACGACGTGCCAATACTGGTGCTCGCCGCTGTAAGGTCGAATCAACGTTACTACGCTCGCCTGCACGACCCGGATACAGCGCTTGCATGCGCCAGATATTTGACCACCCACCTCTTACTCTGCAACAAAGCCAAGACGTTGTTTATCCTGCTCTGGCCAATGTGTCTAGGCAGGTCTCTCCAACTAGAAAGCACCAGACCACGACGGATAATGTTCCGATGCCAGATAAGTATCAGACTCAACACCATTCGTTCCCACCACACACAAGTGAGAACGTCAGACTCCCACGAACAGAAGCGTCGCACGAAAACATACCGCCATACTCCGAAGCCCCCTCGGAAGCTTGGTCTGATGATTCGAGCTATCTGAGTATCCAGGTACGTTGTCATTCAAAAGACGTCGAAGAGTCGCTGCCAGAACGGATTCATGGCTGGCTTTTACAGACTTGCAATGAGTTCACTGAGCCTGTGAGCAAATGCCCTGACGACCAGAGCGAACACAACCACATTGATTACCAAAGTCTTGATCATCAAATCCTATATCCTACTATCGAGGTCATATCGATTGATTCGAGGCCAGGTCTGAGGGTCTCGACTGAACGCACGTCTAAGAACCATCCACAGCGCCGTGGCTCTAAGATACATGAGAAAGCCAAACCCAGTCGCTCGCACATCTCGCACTCCAGCACTCCAGCAGACCAACTGAACCAGGGTAACAAACGTCCCTCGTCAATTGAGACACCTGCAACAGCTGTCACTGCTCGAGCTTCTACACCCCAGTATTGCATGATTCCTCTTCTTGACGAGCTGGAGACAAGTCCCCTTAGCCCAGACGTCTGTACAGAGCGTGGCCCATCGAGGTACCATACAAATCGTCAGTCAGACACCATTGTGAGTCCAATCGGCACAAAGAACCGACGGCCGGATCGCTTCCAGCTCCGACGGTTGCAGAAGAATCCGACCTTGGATGGTGGCACTCAGAGTCCCGACAACTCCCAGGAGTCTGGGTACCGGGGCATGGCTGAGTTTTGACCCCTTCACATCAACACTGATGGCGGTTCTAATCAATAAGCACTGTTGCTATTGAGGGGATTGTACAAGCTTTAGAGGACCGGTCAGACGAAAGGGAACAATCGGAGAAGTTTCTGAATTTCTGTCTTGGGCGATCGATATCTGCTAGAAGGCTTTCAGGTATTCGTTTTGAGGTATACCTTCACATTATCCGGCAACGACATTCATTTTTGGACTGCATGTCCAGCACATTATTTGGGTCAGGGTTCAATTGCATTTCCAGCTTCTGCACTGGAATAGACAGAACCCTCAGCAATGCATTGTCCCAGTTTGCTCTCCCTTGAATGTGATGGATTTTTCTTGAATGCGATGAACTTTTCTTTACGATCCTTCCACTCTCCACGAAAACAGGAGCTACAGTAAAACATCTATAGTCTGAATTGAACATACGACAAGAAGGATTGAACATCTTGTTACAGCTTGAAAACTTACAGCAGACAAAGTTCGGCAATTGGCTTGCCAGTCATGGTGGAAGAGACGCCGGCAGCCTTTTCATGTTCTTGCAGAACAGAAACGCTATCGTACAAGCTGCGCGCTGCCGTAGTCTGGTTGCAATACTTGTACATATGTCGTCGGCAAGCACAGTGATGTTTACTTTCTAAATTGCTCAAACTTTGATTGGTGATGTTGATGGCCTGATTGATTCTCAGATGGGAGCAGCAAGGAATGTCAGACGTCAGGTGAGCGATGTAGAAGATTCTTGCTACAACTGCCGTGTTCGACCTACGCATCTCTGGAGTAACCCCATTGGCTCACAGTCACGAGCCGAGACAGAAAAGTCTCGCACCGGAAGGTTGTGAGGATCGCGAAGCATGGGAGACGCATAGTTGTGTTGACGACTGCCGTGCATATGTAAGGTCTACACTGTGCATGGTGCACATAAAGTCGAGTTTCAGACAGAGAAGCCAGGCCAGTGACATTCCTTATCTAGGTCTGACTGCGTGATGATGCGCATCGTTCATGCAGGGGAACATCCCTCACTTCCCACGTGGTCAGCACGATCAGCGCGGTCTAACCACAATCTGAAGGCCGTGACACTATCGTGAGGTGCGTGTGGCAGACTGGAATATATTTGCGCTGCAGTCATACTGCGGGCGAAGAGTCTGCTACAGTAGATCGATACCTGTGAACTTTACTGCAGATAGGGTAAAGTTAAGCGATTGTTCGAAGAAACATTCGATCTCCCTGTGCCGGTCGATGCCGTTGTGCTCTACATGTCTGAGACAGAAGGCTGGTATGTTACCACGAGCAGCTAGCGGAGAGACTCTGGCCTGACTGCTGCAAGAGGCCGGACGCTGCCCGCTTCCGTGTCACAATGTCACGGAGGCTGGCTGGTGATGGACTAATTAGCTAGCTGCAGACGCATGAGAGAGCAGTCGAACATGCAGCCCTTGGCTGACTTGAAGCACAGCGACCTCACGGTACTTGCTCGCAGCACCCATCGCTGGCGCGACAGGCGAGCGTGCAAGCGAGATGTTTGACGTGTGCGCAAGGGACAGTCGCTGCGTGCATCAATGTCTTGGAGAAGCGTGTTGTGGAGTGCAGACGAGCTCTCCGTGACTGCCTCGGTGGATCCCCACCGGTGGGCGAGCGGTTGCGGGAGCCACGTTTTTTGAACGTGGCAGGAGCGTGGGGCGCTGCAGGAAGGTCGAATGGCAGCTGCAAACGGCGACGGGGGGCCGGAGTCGTGGCTGCCTCAGCGCCGCATACACACCGGCCGAGAAGCTCCAGAGAGGCCGTTGAGCCCCTGGGATGGTGTCTGAGAGACGCGCTGCATAGTGCTCAGTTTATCGACATGCATGGCGAGTCCCTAACTTGCCGTCTCAGAGGGCGGCAGGTGCTAAAAGGCAGCAGTGCTGCTGTTGACACGCTGCTGCTTGTGTGCCCACCCTCGCTTCCCCATTGTTTACGATACGATAGAATTCACGACCGTCTGCAGACACGGCTCGCTGCTCTCAATACCGGCGGCGTCCTGACGTCTTCTTTACCGTTACCTATTGCAGCTCTAATCGCAGCCAGGCCGACACGTGCGCTAGACGTCAGGCCCCTGGTCGCGGATCTGGTCCTCATTCATTGCCCCCTTGCCGATCTGGGCCCTCTGAAACGAAGTGGTGAGCACAGGACCTACTTGACCAGGCCGACTCGTACACTGTCGCTGCAGCTCTCCACCCCACGACTCCCAAGCGACGCTCCTGCGCCGTGTTGCTCTACCATAGCACGCTCCTCCACCCGCGGCGCCGATCAATTGCAGCGCTGCACCGGCCCCAAGTGCACGAATAAGTAGCAACTGCATCCGCCCACCACAACTGCTGCTTTACCCGAAACGCGGCACACGTAGCTCGCCTTCCGCCTGCCGTATACTATGACGAACTCGCTGGAGTCCTCGCGACCCATGCTGGCCAGTGTAAGTGCTTGCGTATCCACTGCCTTGTTTCACGCCTCCCCTGTCTCCAGGTCGATGCTTGCCACGCGCCGCATCTCTCTGCGAATAAACTCGACCGTTGTCCCGTCTGCCTTCACTGCCACAGCTACACACCACCACCACTACCATGTCGCACCCACAGTCTAACGCTCCCAAATCACAGTCGGCCGGCAACCGCGCCTCTACCCGCATGTCCACCTACAGCGCCACACCCACCCTCACACCGTCGATTGCGCCCTCGCACCTTTCCGACGCCTCGACATCGGGTGACCCCAAGTCGCAGGACATCAAGACATGGAATGCCGGCTTTGAGCGCCTCGAGGACAAGCGCCTGGTCCAGCAGCGCTACACACCCAGCGAAAACAAGACGGCAGACATGAGCAAGCTGGCACTAGGCGCCAAGGTGCAGCGCGCCCTCGACCGCCGCATGTCCAGCCAGGACGCCGTCTTCACCAACAAGACGCTCAGCGAGAAGAAGATTCAGGTCTAAGCACCGCGATTGTTTTTCGACTCTTTTTCTGCAGCACGGCCACCGGCATTCGACTACGGTTTTCACATTACATCATGCAAGATATCCCTTGTTCACGCGCGGCGTCTTGAGGGACGCACAGGCTATTGCCGTGCAGCTCTGCCCTGGGAAGACGGGCGCTGGAAATGGCTCGCCACGCATGCTATGACGCGAGCACTGGAGGATATTGGGGGAGAATCTCAACGCGCTCTCGATGCTGCAGTATTTCGCACAACACTATACCACTGGCGTCCTGCTTTTCACACATTACGCGCTCCTAGCACCTACTTTTCGGCTTCACCGAGCCATGTATATCTTAGCAAGCTTTCGGTGTGGGAGGGGTTCTTTACATCAACACCAACTAATGGGCGAGTCCAAATCAATTCTATAACTCACATGATATACAGGGTGCCACTCCTGATTAGTGACTTTCTTTTTTTTTGGCACATGATTCTGATCTCACTGGGCTCTGGATTTGCAATTCTTTCTGTGCTTCTGCCAGTGGGCGCCCTGGTCTCTTACCAGATGCGTGCAAGCATCAACGTCATGCGACACCCACCAGGATTGCTCTGATCAGCGCAGGATCCTGTCCCGCGCATCATGCCCGCAACATGGCAGGGTACATGGCCAGAAAAAAACATTCCGAAATGAGAGTCCCCCTTTCACAGGACCCTTTCTTCTTCTTCTTTGTCTTGCAGCCTTGCTGATGAGCGAGGTAATTATTCCGAAAATTCAAGAGACGACGGCATCATGGATTGAGTGGAGGTCAAAGTGTCGATCGTAGATGGGCGGCCTGAGGTTTGCCTTAGTCGGAGAGGGCGGCGACATTGTCAGGCGTACCAGCTGTCAGGCCTGACGCAGGGTCTGCTGCAAGCTGGGGCGCCAGAGGACGACGGTGCTGGCGCCAAAGGGCGAACGTCGTTCACCATCTTCGACGGTTTTTGACAGCAAACTGCCGCATGCGGTAGGTTTGGCAGGGCCGTGCTGAGATGTTGGCACTGAGGGGTAGTCTTGAGTACGGTGGGCATGGGATGGTTGGGATGGGGTTATGGGGGAGAAATGCATCCAAGGCACTATGCAGTGTGGAGATAGAAAGTTAGACCGTCTGGAGCAGGAAGAGAAAGCATTTAATCAGAAACACCTTTAACGCCAGTTGCGTTTCCTAGTGCTTTGCATTGCGTTTTGTGGTGTACAGGGGAACGCAGTGCATTTGCAACATGCTTGTACAACAGTACGTTGATGGCAAGCAGTAAGAGCTTAGCATTTTACTGTTGTAGAATCTCAGTAGTGTCCATCCTCTACGCTCAATGGCTCTCAGCCGTGGTCGCGAGGCATGAGTTGCTAGTAGACCAACGCGGGGTCGCGCTAGCAGCTTTCCGGCGCGTCTTCGTAAACAATCAACACTCTCCTACTCCACCAACACAACATTCATATCCCACCATGCCAACCGCTACAAACCCACCATCGCGCTCTCCCTCCCCGGCTCCAGCACGGCCTGTCGCCGAGACACCAGGCCCACGCGCGCAGGGTCTGATAAACGTCTTCAACCAAGCCTCCAAAGCCACGCTTGACAAGTGCTCGTCCAAAAACTTCGCATCCTGCTTCCCCACCGCCGCGCAGTATGCGCCCGAGACGCTCGAAGGTCTGCGTAGCCAGATCGTCGACCAGCTCGACCGGACGTGGAAGATGAATTTTGAGGACATCCTTAAGAAGAGGAATGTCGTGAAGCTGGTCAACGAGCTGGAGCAGTGCATCGAGGATGCGAAGCTGCGGAAGAAGCGCGCAGAAGTGAACGCGGACGGAGGACCGGTCGAGGTGCCTGTGCCGTGAGTACTTTGATCTTGCGACACGCGATGCGCAATGCTGATGAACGGATGTAGACCGCATACGCTCACGCCATCGGAAATTCACCTAGCGCATCTGACGCCGTTCCTCGAGAAACAGGCGACAGATATGAACACCAAGCTTGCCGAGACACAGACCGCGAACACCGAGCTGCTAACGACCGTCACCGCGCAGCGCGCCGAGATCGAGGCGCTGGTGAGAGGCTTGGAAAGCGTGGTCAAGGATCTAGAGACAAGTGCGCAGATGATGGCGCAAGATGATGTGCAGGATCTCAGCACCGAGATCAGAGACGTCGAGATGGGAATGAGGACGTGAAGCAGGCCAACAGATGTGGGACAAAACACTTTGTGCAAGTGAACGAAACTCATCGCACAATGCTCACTTCGGACGACTCGAGTTCGCACAATTTGCCGAGCCAAATATCGACAGTAAGGACCTGCAGGGCCATTCTGAGCGGAGACGACGGCAAGAGGCGGCGCACTGCTCCATAACAGTTGCGCCACGTTTGAAAGAGACGACTCTGTATTGCGACTGCTAGATGCCACTCTTGTAAGCACATCGCGGCAGCATTTGGGCAGAGCGGACACGTCTGGCAATTCTCGTCCGTCGTGTAACCGCACTTGAGGTCGCGCAACGCCAGAACCACGCTCGACAACATCGACTTCTCAAGTGTAGCCACGGCGCGAAACAAGAAATCGAAGCGTGCCTGAGGACTGTAACTGGAAATCCGGTGTTCGCAGCCAACAAGCACGACTCCACACAAGTTGAAGCGGCCCTGCTAGTTCACAGATGATCACCTCCACCTAGATATACTGCTTACACGTCGACGTATCGACAAGCCGACGTACCGCCATTGCCGAGTCGCGTGGCTTTGCGTGGTTCAAGGATTCACAGTGTCCATATTACAGTCAATATCAAATTACCCCTTTGGGCAAACCGAAACACCTCTCAACCCACCGCGTAATATGAACAATATGGAAGCCATGGCGACAGTCCTACAATCAGGCTCATTTCCGTCAGTGTAACGTGCACAGTATGTAGATATAATCACAACCCAGTCTCTCGCTCACCCAAGTCTTTACACATCGAACGTTCTCGCGAAAGGGCGACCAACGATCTGCCATCATGAAGCTCATTACTCCCCTCATCCTCGCACTCGCTGCCGACTCCGTCAGCGCTGCCGCACTGCAAGCTCGCCATTACCTGTTTCCCGCTCTGACAGGCACAGCGGATTGGTCTGTAGTTCGCACGACCGCGAACCACTACTCCAACGGCCCCGTTACGGATGTGACTTCCTCCGCACTGCGCTGCTATGAGCTCACGCCAGGATCTACTACTACCTCCACTCAGTCTGTGGCAGCAGGCTCGAGTGTGAGCTTCAAAATCAGCCCAAACATCTGTGCGTATGCTCCAGCTAGCGATCTTATCCTCCAGAAGCAACACAATCTAACAGAACCACCAGTCCACCAAGGCCCACTACAATTCTACATGGCCAAAGTCCCCAGCGGCAAAACAGCAGCAAACTGGGACGGAAGTGGGGCCGTGTGGTTCAAGATCTTCACCGAAAAGCCTACCATCTCGAACGGCGCTCTAACTTGGGGCAGTCTCAATGCCGCCACAGCCTCTGTCACGATTCCCAAAACTACACCTTCGGGCGAATATCTCTTGCGCGTAGAGCATATTGCGCTGCACTCTGCTAGTGCGCTGAATGGCGCGCAGATCTACCTGTCGTGTGCGCAGGTCAAGGTCACGGGTGGCGGGAGTGGGACGCCGGCGCCCCTGGTTGCGTTTCCTGGCGCGTATAAGGCGGATGACCCGGGGCTAAAGGTTAACATCTATAGTGGGCAGACGTCGTATACGCCGCCTGGGCCGGCGGTGTGGACTGGGTAGGGGGTCAGGAGACGGGGAGTTCTGTTGTACAATTCTTTGGATGGGCTGTGAATACGTCTATGTTAAGCCAATGACACTCCTACACCATCAGCCTGACCTTTCTCACGCCGCCGTAAACCCAACACCAACATGGATATCCCACCTCAAATACGCTCCACTCTCCCTATCCCGCACCGCCAACTTCCTCCTCCTCTCCACCTCACCCTCATCCCAATACCCCTCCTCTCCCACTTTTGCCAAATTCCTCAACCCCGCAAACACAGCCCCAATCCCCAAATCCGTAAACTCCCCCCTCTGCTCCACCAACCGATCCGTACTCAACACATCCTCCTCGACCCCCTCCAACCCGGCGTCCTCAAACAGCTTCAGCAGCGAAGGAAAACTATACCCAAACCGCTTCACCAACGTACTATTAAGCTGGACCTGTCCCCTCGTCAAACAATGCCCAGGCGTCGCCTCAGAACCCGCGCCTCGAAACCCCCTCGCGACGAGAAAATCCCCCTCAGTCCAAGAAATCGCCCCACCGGGCTTCAACAACATCAACACATTCCGCAGCACCTCTTTCCACACGTGCTCAGGCCCGAGACTGATGATGATAAGCCGGATGTTGACAAGGTCAAATGTCCCCTTCAACTCGTCGGGAATCGGTGCCTTGAAGTCACCGTGTCCGAGTGTCACGTTGGCGGGCAGCGAGTCGCGCGCGAGGAACTGCTCGTCTGAGATGTCGAAGCCGTGGAAAGAGTAGGTTGGAGGTGAGGACTGGGACATTTCGAGCGGCCAGATGCCGGTCCCGGTGCCGATGTCGGCGATCCGCGCATTGGGTGGTAGGCGCGTGGTGATGGAGGGGTGGAGGAGGTAGCCGATGCCTCTGTGGAGGGTATTAGGAGGGTGTGGGTGAGTGGTGTGGGTGGGAAGGGGTACCGAGTCCAGACGGAGTGTTGTTTGAGGAGACGCTTTTGCTCATCGGATGCGCGACCTAGCCAGTAGGGTTCTTGGGATGGACTGGGTGTGGTTGAGGGAGTGGTTTGTGCCATGATTGTGAGTTGTGTTGGAGAGTTTGCAGGCTCCCGTACTTGAGGTAGGTTGGGTTTATCAATCAAAATATCCTGCTTGATATCCTGGTCGTTGCATACCGCTACGTATGTAGCGTCTTGGTTGTGTGGAGAACATATATTGCTTGTATTGCCTGGAATGGGTTGGATGATATTTAGCAGAAAGAATACTGTCGGTAGATAGACTAGCGTACGCTTTCAGATTCAGACACAGACAAGAACAGTTATCAACCACAACGGCATCAACGCACTCGTAGCTGAATCGAGAAAAGAGAGTTATTGTCCAATCCCTACCTGGTGCCACGGGTAAATCAGTTATGACAGCTGACTACGTGATGCATCACTCGAGGCGCTAGTTAAAACCCACTTGCCTTCCTCATCCTCGGGACCCACTCTGGATGACAGGAATCCGTACTGTGTATGGGGTGGTTGATCTTGACAGTCCAACCAGCCGGCCTGATAAGACCTCTTCGATCGAGCACGATCTCGATTTTTTCGGTCCACCAAATCATGTTCGAATGGAGGAGAATGCCTTGCACACTCTGTTTTTACACCTACTACATGCAGCTACACTCGAATGCCGATCACTCTCGAACCGGTTTAGTCGAGTGTCCTGTGGGGTGGCCTGCGGGTAGGCCCGAGTCGAGGGCCCGAGGCATGGCAAATCATGCTCGAGCTACCTTGGCCCTCGGTGACCATGTTGTGACAATTAGAACCCTTTTCCCGAGCACACGGTCGTTGGTCTGAGATATTCCGTGGAGACGAGTGACGACGCGACAGTTGGTAATGAATGTACTACCAACACATTTTAATGCTTGTGCGTGCTCAGGGTAATATCGTGTCCGATCATCTCAAGAAGCGTCGATCTGCTGCTCTTATACGTGCATCCAGCCCCTCTCAAAAATCACCTGCATCTCGTTGACTAAGCAGTATTCGCCCGGCTCTTTTTGTTTGGTCTCTGACGTCCATTTCGTCACCCTGTTGTGCACCACTCTTTCTTTGAACCACGGTATTGTAAACCATCTTAGTACTCGGCTCTGCCAGATTGCCGCGTACATCTGAAACGGCGACATAACTGCATATGTGGAGTGGACGGCGTTATACGCGGTGAGGTTGTAACCGACTTGCACAGTAGGGTTGAGAAAGATGCCCTTCGTGGCGGTCAACGGGTTGTCGGCGTGTATTAAGCAGCATTCAGACCCCTCGAGGTGGTATTTTGCGAGAGAGTCGGTGGTGCTGCGGAAGCGAAGCGCTTGGTCCCCAAGAAATGGCTCGGCAGGCATTGCAACTGGAATCTGGTCAGCAGAACATCTCAACCACTCTCGAGGCGAACAGCTCACCCATGCCATTCCAACATGAAGCTACAGGTATCGGCAAGAACCTTTCCGCGGCATGTCTTGAGGCGTGAGACCTGAAATACGGCCATGTTTGCATGATCGTCTCATGGCCTTGCGAATCTCTCAAAGCAAACGTGTCGTAGAAGTAAGGTGGCTTTGAGAAGTCCAGTGAGCATGCAGCCGCGTACTCACCGCCGTTGGTGTCCAGTAATCTCAGAACATCTTCAGTGTTGAAGGCAACATCATTCAGAAAGAGGACTGTGTCAAAGTGCTCACCCTGGGCGGACAATGCTTCAAGGGGCTGGAAGACTTTATTTCGAATGCTCGCCAGGAAAGTTATACGCCGTAAGCTTCGATCAGGAATCGTGTGACCCGGGGGTACTTGGACGCCGGCTGGTGTCTGAATCCATCCGTGATCGGTAGGCTGCGCTGCGATCTCCTCCTTATGTGTTAATTCTGATAGCACAACCTCTTTCCTCACTTGTAAAACCTCAAGATTCGCTTCGAGCTCTCTCAAGGCTTGTTGGGTATCGTCATAACTGCCACTCTCGTAGATTGAGACGAAGACATTATCGACTCCCAACTCTTTCACTAAATCATAAAGGGCTTCGTTCCAATGCTCCCGTAACAGCCGTGCCGAGTTGTAATGTTGCGCAGCTATGTAGATGCGCTTTGCGTTGCGTGGAGGAGGAGACACTTGTAGTGCGGCATGCTGATGAAGGTATAAGGAGATGCAGTGAATCGAGTCCCAGATAATCAACAGAAGGAGAATAAACTTGAAGGTTGAGGACCGCGGAAGGCGGCGGAAAGAGTATGATCTACGTCTGCGTGTTAGTATAGTTGTGTTGTGACCCATGACGTAGTCGAATTGTATATGTAGAAGAGAAAGACGCTGTACAAAGGAAAAGGTAGATAGAAGGTAGAGTAGAGTTGATGCCAAAATAAGATGTAACGTACCACAGGAGCTACTCTCGCTGCAATCAAGAGAGGAAGCGCCGTTCTTAGCTCAGAAACGATCCAAGAGCGTCCAAGAGGCCATTTCGAAAGTTGATGCTAAGAGCCAAGGTGCTTGAGCCCGAAAACGGCAAACCTACCAGCCCCTGACGAAATTCCCACGTAACCGAACCAATCACGCACATTGGCTCTCAGACTCGCCCTCAAACTCTCTCCGCCCGCAACGTTGCGCACTGCGCTCAACGCGTGCCGAGATGCGAAGCTTTCGGAACCAGCGTTCCGATGTCGAGATACACGTTATCAGGGTTTCATACGTCTGGATCGAGAGATGAGATTGCGACAGAACATTTTCCTAACAGATGTGGGAGGGTGAGACTGGAAGTACTGACGATTGCCACACCACTACGAAGTCTCACATATGAGATGGTTATTCTATCAATTTGAGAACGTCTCGCCCTGAGCCCAGCACAGATTACTGCCCCACAGCACCATACCAACCTAATCCCAAGATGGATCCGAACAGGATAGCCACAGCCGGAGGCACACCGAACCAAGCAGTTCCGGCGTATGCAGAGGTCGCAACAACCACCCACCATGGCTCCTGAGCGAGGCTCGAACCATCACTACTCTCTGGCGTGAGATAGCCAATCTCCCAGAGCCGATAGACCGCGGTGAATACTAACCCTACGGCTGTCGCATTAATGCCCCTTAACAAGCTCACAACCCACGCTTTGGTTCTTATGGCTTGCCAGATCGATTGTACACCGACTGTCAGGACCAAGCCAGGAAAGAAGATGCCTATGAACGAAAGTATAGCCCCAAGAATGGTTGGTGTGCTTGTCGACGCAAGCGTCAAAGCCCCGAGGTACACAGAGAAATTGAAGTTGGGTCCTGGTAGAGCTTGAATGATAGCAAGGCCAAGAAGGAAGTCTCGTGGGGTGACCCAGCCAGGGTCTACAACGTATGAGCGGAGCAGAGGGATCACGACGGGCCCGCCTCCGAAGATAATAGTACCTGCCAGGTACATGTTGGAAAACAAGTCGAACAATAACGTTCGATCAGCGACGGTGCCACGAACGATCATCACCACAAGAAACGAGACTAGGAAGAGTAAGTCAAATATCTGATGGGCAACAACTTGACTTACCGAAGAACCCTGATATCAGAGAAACACCAAGCTTGATAGAGATGTTGTGGCTTTTGACATCAGTGACAGGTGGAGAGCCTGTTGTCGCAGCATCCCCATAATTCAGCTGGCTGTCGGAAGGACCTGGCTCCAAACCCTCTTCTTCTGGGAGTATTCGGTCTGTAGAACTGCCGGCTTGAACTCTCCTTTTCACAGCTTCGGGACGTCGGACCTGCAGTTGCTGCGCTGGTTGGACTTCTTGCGTAACGCTCGTATCTTCTGCATCCTCCGCTTCGGGCCCATTCCTCCGCCGCTTGCTATCCCATCTAGCTTTTGCTTTTCTTACTTTCTGAGCAAGCCAAATGTCCCAGGATACAGTAAGAATGCCGCCGACAACTATGAGAATTGGGAAGTACCATAGGGCATTGTAACAGATGCCAGCACATGCACCTAGAATAACCAGTATCCTAGTTAGGCGGTCTGTGATTGCTTTTTGTGCAAGCTGCAGCGCTGTAAGCTTAGAGATTCACTCTTCGGTGGACGTTGAGAAATACCTGCACAGCAGCGAGGGCGATGATGCCGACCGTACTCGCATTCATCCCGCTCAGGAGTGCATATACGATTGGTGGCAACTGATCGGGCATTCGCTGCACGCCGAGAGATAGGCCGTACATCCCAATGGCACCCGGCAAGCTCCATAAGAGGAAGGCAAAAACAGCTGAAGTAAGACCTGCGTGTATCATGGCAACCGTGAAGATCATCTTCGTAGAGGCGGGTCCTGGAAGCGCCTGGCATATTGCGAATATCTCTTGGTACTGCTATGGTCAGCCTTCATGGGTGGTATCGACACTGCCGTGGGTTTCTGACTGTTTGTTCATCGATCCACTTGCTACCTCCACCGAATCCCATACCCTCAACGAAACGACGATGTATGATCTGGAAATGCACAGGAGGTCCACCAAACGCTGTAAAGCCAAGATCCCACATCCTCATGAAGACCTCCGTCAGACGCCATTCTAGCTTACCAGTATTGGCTTGGAGTGAGGCGCTACGCTGGCTGCGTGCTCTTGCACGCAATGAGCTGATGATTGAGTGGAGTGGCATCGTTGATGTTCCGTGGTGAGACAATGAAGCTCAATGAACATTGCTAGATGTAGAAAGCTTCATGTCTCAATATTACAGGCCAATCAGAGCTTGTCCGTATGTCGTCAGAAGGGCCAAGGCATGGCACGGGTGATAGCCTCTCGGTTGGCGAGGTGAACTGCCTGGTACATGGAATTTGGCAGGTTTTGGCGAATGCCCCGCCATTGGTTTGGCTACAAACCACACCACGAGCTTGACACATCTTACAAGTCGTCAATGCGTACTTTGTTCGATTCGTGACTTCCCAATCAACTCGCTTGTTCAATGCGCTGTCGTTATGAAGCTGATCTTGTCAAGTCTCATAAGCTGCCACCTTCATGAGGCATAATTGTCTCAATGACTCTTTGAAAATCGTGTATGCGACGCAAGTAACTTGATTGGGAGCAATATGTGTCTCAGTGAACTGTACTATGTTCTTCAGAGGTCTGCATCATGTATGTCTTCACGGTCATTGCCGTCGTGGCGTCCATTCTTCCAGCGCGCAGCATCTTCATCGCTCTTCCCTTGATCATGAAACTTTACCTTCAACAAATTGAGACTATAGCAAAGCTCCTATTGATCCTTTCTCCGAGTCTTGTGTGAAATATTGACAATTTTGCACTAGGCTTGTTGTACTCAGTATCAGAAGCTAAGAGGTATTCAATTCATGGATGTTCATATTTTGTATCATCAACGCCTCGAACCCGCTAGCAAGTTCGCAGCCTTGATGTACAACGTCATCAGAGTGAAGGTTCCCGCGAGCCATACTACTGAGCGCGCACGCGAGTTCCGAAGCGTCGTAGTATTAATGTAGAGCAAGTTGTAGACTGCCCGCAAGCCGACAAGGGTTCCTGCGAAGACATTCATCGTAGCTGATAGATTCGTCAGAAAACCACATGTAAACAAAAGGTTTTGAAACTTACATGCGTCCAGCCCAGCCATATTGCCCGCCAGCACAGCGCCAACGAAATACGGCGCACTCTCCATACCATTTTTATGAGCAGCTTCTGCTCTCTCGAACTTCGCAAGTATCTCTTTCGGGATGCTCCTCTCAAGGTAACCGATATTGCGTGGGTTTGTATTGTCCCAGAAGCCATTGTTGGCTTTCTTTGCTACAGTGATCTGGAGTTCGTTAGACCACATGTTCATAGTGAAGTTTCAAGAATTTCCAGCCATACAGCGTACGCGTGCGGTGCCAGTGCTAGAAACCAGTACAGTGGAATGCTATAGAAAGAATAATTGGACCCCATGATGTCTGTTTCGTGGACGGTGACAAACGTGAAATGGCGATTGAGATATAGGTAGGTGGCTTTGTGTGAGGATTTGGAAGGATTTTGTGTCGAAGAAGAAAAAGTTGAAAGAATGAAAAGCGCGCCGTTGCTACCTAACGAGTACAGGTCACTAGTATCGCGGTACACATGTTCACTCTGAATTTCATATCGTCGCTTTGGCCAATGTCCTTGCTCTAACTCGCAAGCCTTACCTAACCGAGATTGAAACTTGATTAGTGAACACTTGTTGAGCTTGCTAGCGAAGCGCACAGAACTCAAGATATAGACACGGTATCAAAGCATTGACCATATAAGCTGGAGAAGACATCGCATAGTAAAGCGTGCGAACTTATTCTGTTTGATTGGTTTCATCCTCTGTGTTGAACTTCGTAACACGAAAACCTCACGGACTAAGAGCGTTGACTACGACAACACGGTAAGATTTTCAAAGGTAAAGTCTAAGTAGACGAGACGATGTTTCATCTCAACTCAAGGCCACACATGTGGACTAAATCTTAGATCACAGGCCTGACGATATGACGACAAGCTGGTTCTAAAGGTGCTAACTTGTGAAGTTAACAACCAGACAAAGAAACACAGTACAATGGCAAGATTCATAGACGATCATTCCTTCTTGTCACGTCAAAGAAGCTGTCGACTGGCTGCATGTGCATTTGTTCTTCTCACTGACAGCAAACTGCACTTACCCGTTTGTCTCTGGCACGGGATCAGTCACTGGTGAAGTAGACGAACAATGAGCTTCACCTCTCACCGTTACTCACTAATATTTGCCCTACCACCCCAAGGCTAGCTTGCAGCCATCACCGGCGTCGCTTCTTTTCGATAAAACACACTCGTCCCTATAATCTCAAGCGCGGAATAGCATTCGCAAAACCTTCAAAACCTTAGCCCTCATTATGATGACTACACCTCCACCCAGTACTCCAGATAACCCCGTATCGAACTTTCAGCTTGAAACCCCAGTCAGCTTGAATTGCAGATCTCCAAAGCCCCTTTGGGCTGCCGACGATGCGCATTGTCCACCAAGGCTTACGCATAAGGATATCGACACCAACCCGAGACTCAAACGCCTTCAACAAGATCTTCTGATACTCACTGGGTTCGACGAGAATTCTACACTTCACTGGAAGCCAACGTGGTTCACCAATATAACTTGCAATGAGAGGATGTGGACTTTGCACAATCCACCAAACGTAATCACCGAACGACTACCATATATTTGTGGGGGCGTTCAAGTGTTCACTCGGCGCATGAGAACTACAAACGACCCACCAGCTCAGTACATCACAAGCTGGGACCACTGGGTGCGGTACTGTGATCTATACGGTGTACCATACAACTTCCTGTGTGAAGAACAGGTCCAACTGATGCGTATGGGACTATCGAGATCACCCAATGGGTCTCTCTGTAGTGAGTTTCTTGGCCTCAGACCCCGTCTCCTCCTGTTAGTACTAATGGTCTCAGTACCACCACAATACCCACTGTACCCCGAGCCCTCCAGCCAAGGTCGCTATCCCCTCACGGCATCAGCCTGCACCACTCACCTGCCCCGCAGGTTCAAACACGTCCTCTCAAAACAAGAAGGCGCTGACATGAATGAAACAGAGGTCGTTGTAGTGAATACAGATGGCGCGCTGACAGTTGAGCGACGAGGAAATTGGCCACTAGGTCAACAGTTTGTCAAAGGAAGGAGATGGAGCTATCTTCCTTGGACAACGCAAATGGAAGAAAGTTGTCGGCCGCTGACAATCAAGTTGAGACTTAGGAACGCATCAAAAGGTTGAATGAGTAGGAAATGTAACTTTTGGAGGATTGTAGGCCAACTGTAATTCGAGTGAAGAAGATCAACTATTTGACAGCCTAGCTATGTCTTTGTATTGAATAATCAACGTTGGTACTGATGATTATTGAAACGTAGATCCTGCAGTCAATGAAGTGCAGAGCCTCAACAAGAGGATGGGGTCGTGTCGTGAACACAATGTACCGCGGCGACAACGTTGCTGACGCAGATGGCACGGACCATACGAGCGGTTTGTGATTTCCGACCAATGGGTGCTAATCGTCACCCGTAGTTTGTCCTAGTTTCTCTGCCGAATCGGTCTCCACCAAAAAATCTAGCTCGAAGCTCACGACAACCACCAATATACAGCACCGATCATGCTCACCGAACAATTCGTGGCAGCCATATCTGGCTCCACGAAACCGAACACCGGCGTTACCAAGGACCAAGGCATCTTCGTACACGAATTCCAGCCTTTGGCAGCTCAACGACATGTCTTCAAAAAGAGCGCGACCGCTCAGAATGGCATTGCTGTAAGCGGCACGCACATCTTTGCCGCGCAGACCGAGAAGGCGATTGTGCATGTATACAACCGGGAAAAAGGTAATCAGGAAGCTATTGTACCATTTCCAGAGAGGATACACAGCATTGCGCTCGCGGCGCAAGATACAGTACTGCTACTGGGAGCTGAGAGCGGGAGAGTGCTGGCTTGGGAGGTCAGTCATGCCTCACATGGTGTATATAGAGGATTCAGTGCTGATACAGGGCACAGATTTGTTCAGGTCGCCTCGTCTCTACATCCACCTCTCATCTTCAACCTGTGACGTCTATTGTTGTCGACCCATCTTCGAACTTCTTTCTCTCTGGCTCTGCAGATGCCATGATCCACGTATGGGCACTATCTTCGATTCTGTCCTTCTCCCCAGACACTTCTCGGTCGCCTGTGCACACCCTCTCTACACATCGTGGTCCCATCTCATCGATTATCTGCGGACACAGCTCGAGCACTGCCAACATTGCTATATCGATATCAGGAGACAAGTCAGCGATCGTTTGGGATTATCACAGTGGTCAAGCGCTTCGCACATATCTCCTCCCAGAGACACCTACAGCAGTGACCCTGGACCCAGCTGACCGAGCATGCTTCCTCGCGTACGCCGACGGTACCTTACAGACGATCGACTTCTATGATGACATTCAAAAGAATACTTCGACTGATGTCTTGCGAGACACTTCGTCATCACATCGGCCTATGCAGCCTTCGCCAAAGACCAGGTTTGGTGCCGAGTCGCAGAAGCTTGGAGGTGCTCTCAGTCTGAGTCTGAGCTGGGATGGTACAACATTGGTGTCTGGACATGCGAGTGGTAAGGTCGCTGCCTGGGATATTGCGAAGGGCAACTATCTTTCTACATTGGCAAACCTTCCAGGTCCGGTCTCAAGCGTACAGTTTCTGCGACCTACAGGATTTGCCAGCGTTACCACGGCCAGCTTCAAGGTCCAAACGATCGTGAAGCCCAAACAAGACGCAGGCTTGACAGGTAGCAGCAGTGGCTTGGTTCCACCAAACTACAATCTGAGTTTGCAGTTTACTGGTAGATTGAGCACTCCAGCTGTATCAGCAACGGAAACGCGGTCGATCAAGACTAATTCCTTTGCGGAAGCTCTTACGCATCCCAGTTTCCCTACTAGTATGCTTGAAGACAGCCTGGCTGAACTAGAATCTTGGGGCGCACCGTCCGCAGGAAGAAGCGCGCCTGCTGCCGCAGCCTCCATGCCTGTGAAGCCCCACGATAACGCAGGTGCAGCAAGCGAATCCAACGATGCGTCCGAGGCCGAAATCAAGGAGTTGAAGAAGCAGCTTGCTAGCCTGCAACGCATTCAAAAGGTCACGTTTTCACAACTTTCGGAGTTACGCGAGGAGAAGGAGTATTTTGTGAACAAAGAAAAGAAAAGAGTCGAACGTTCGAAGGCGCAGACGAAAAAGAAAGCAAACTCTAACAACGTTGGTTCCGACGACGATGTAGAGATGAGTGACGGCGACAACCAAGGCGAGACTAAATCGTAAATCGATCCGCCGCGACGGTACCAGAGCTGTGAACAACCACCCCCTCGAATCTCTACACCATAAAAGCAACTACTTCGGTCCACATCGTCGATCATTGCCAAGCAGCAGAAGCTGCGAGATTTGTACCACGTCCATGCGTGGAACTGCGTATCGTCAAGTCCCTTGCGTCACCGAAGGACGATATCAACACTCCAAACCTTGTTCATATTACATGTGCATTTCCATCACACATCTCTCCACTGCTTTTAGCCGGCAAGTTCCGATTACCAGGCTGGTAAGCGTAGTTTTGGCGGACTCATAACGATCAGGCTGATGATCAAACCGATATTCGATGCCAGGGGACTCAAACACCATGGCACGGCACGACTCTCAAGTTACCGCGCGTCTGCCGTTCACAGAGCGGGGTAATAACTCTGTACAACTACGAACGAGACGCACCATGTCCAATGTCACGTTCGAAGCAGTTTTCATCTGCATCACGGGACAAACAAAGCATCAGATGCTGCAGCTTTCTCAACAACGACGCAGAAACTGCCGTGCAACGGGTTGGTTCGCGGCATGTGGAATAGCATCTCGTGCAATGGGTTCGTGAGAGGAGGTGAGGAGGTGAGATGCTGTAGAACAATGCCGCAGCGATCGCTTCCCTTTCGAGCCTGGACCCAGCAGCGGTGTGAGATCGCGCGCAGCTTCACTCTCCTACGCACGCAGGGCCCGTTCATTCGGCAGTAAGATAGCATTCATTGCGGACCAGACTCCACTCTGGACCGGTCCGAGGACGACGAGATCACCGCGGCGAGTAGACTATCAGTTCCCTCAAACAAACTTATCTATCATGCGCACATCGTATAGAGTGAGAAAGTCGGTGAAGCTTTTACCACCATCCACTCACTCGCAGCCACACACCTAGCCCATACACACATACCCTGGGCACGTGAAGCGATTGTACCTGCGTTGAACCTCGCCTTGTGCCTGTGCCGTGCTTTGATAATTGCTTTTTCCCACAAACCGCGCGCCGGGGCGCCCACAATTGACGCACTAGCAAAGTCGAGCTGATTTTACCGCTGCCGTTTTGATCCTCCGGCAGCGGTGGTCGGGAAGGAGACGGGCAAACGGTTCGAGGGAACGGGAGGCGATCTTAAGAGGTCGTGTTATAGGTTTTGGAGGATTGTGAGCAATCTTGGGTTCGGGTACTAAGGTGAATGCCAGTCCAGCCCTGCGCCAGGAAGGCTCAGTCTTGCGACATGCAGGCTCAGCTTCCCGTGAAGATACGAACTCGTTTCAGATGTTGACGTGCTCGCTAATCGAAAAGGTTATGCAGTTACAACACAGTCGCGGATGGGAAACACATGGAATCACGAGGGAAACTGGGAAGTCTGAGGTACCTCATTTTGTTTGTTTTTATGCAGTTCCTTCTTCTATCTAATGTTTGCTTGTGCTCGTGCTTTCGACTCTTGGTCATCAGTGTGCCGAATATGCCGAAAGTGCTCACGAGCATGTTGAACCCTGTAGCGTCCCAGTCTTTCGGTATGAAGCGCCTGACGATGGTTCGATGCCGACATCTGCGTTCCGTTCGCGCCTGAGTGGGTGTCGAAGTAACGTTGCGGCTGGTTGGCCGGAAACGTGGGCAGCAGAATTGAGAGTCGAGAAGACTGCGGATACCGAATAGTAGTTGCAGTGTGTAGCAGACGGGCGCGATAGATATGTCCAAGGTGAGCGATAAAAGGGCAGCCAGCAGTACTCCAGAAAGCGACAAAATCCAATAACAATGATCAACGCTAATGTCGGGCACCCTGAGGTTGATAGTCTTCGGTATTCGTCACGGTCGTGGATCCTCGCAGCTTGCTCTGCATACTGGAGAAATGAACAGTATTAGAGGATTCCGCCCAAAAGTTTGATTTGTAGATGATGCGGGAGTGAAGTGATGTATGCCGCCGTATGATCAAGGGTTATGGTACCTAGCAGTACCGCCGCTTTTGCATATGCAAATAAAGTAGCAGAGTGATGTTCCGAGAAATGATTAACAATGGTATCTTTGGTCGTGCGTCGTCGTAAATGTTGAAGCCATGCGGATGATAATGCAGATAGCAAACGAAAGCAATCGCAAGCTCGATGAACGCCGACGCTAGTAGTCGCTAAGATGTCGGAATAGACCTCCAAGGGAGCAAAGATGTATACAAAGCTTGCAAAAAAGACGACTAAGATGGATGCTTGTGACGGCCTTTGTTGCCTATCGCGTACTCTCCGTCTGGGCACCACTCCTCAGGTTGGAACTCCGGATTCAAGTAGTGCGCCGTGTTGTAATGTGAGCTGTAAATGTCAGATCAGTAACGACTGTGGATCATTAACGATACGTACTTGCGGAATATGGACGTCTGGAAGGGCAGCGCTTGACTTGAGAAGCCAAAGCCAGGCTCCAGCTCGTACATCGAAGGCCGAAAAGGGCCACCTCTTTCTACTGTGAGTGGGGTAGATCTTTCAATGCTAACAGGTGGTGCAGGCGGCGGTGCAGGATGCATTGGAAGCGTAATAGGCGGCTGATCGAGTTGGATGCTGTGGTGACGTGGTGCGTTGTATTGGCTCGCTTGACCGCTGTGGATGGGTGTAACGAAGTCCAAGTGAGAGCTCGTGACCGGAGGTGCAGACATTGATGCACTTGGGAATGGCTGCACAGTTGTGACCTGGGGCTGCGGCGCAGGACTCGGATTACAGTCATACGAGAGCGAAGCCCATCCTCCGAGGCTTGGGCGGCCTATGTTAGGAAGCATGCTCATCACGTCGCCGAAGTTGGAAGCTTGCGGCAGAAATTCATCTGCGTAGTTGGTGAAGTTAACTTGCAGTGGGGGTTGCGGCGCAGCAGGTTGGTGATGAATCGGAGGAGGTATATCTTCTGCTTTGTAGAGGATATCATAGTGGCCACTGCGATACAAGTCAGCAGGCATATGCGCTGTCAAGGACGAGAATACTAACGGCCTGTACAGTAGTCTCAACATCGGAGCATGGGGCATAGGACCACCGTGGGTAGGATCTGTGGGTTCTGCGTAATAGCTGCGGTTGATTTCTTCGCCGGGAGAGCGGTCTAAGTACCACACTTCGAGCCCAAAGCCAGCAGGCTTGACGAGTGCGTCGGCAAGAGCAGCTACGCCAATGTTGTCGGCTTCACATTGAGTTGGCTCGATGTTGTTGGCGCAGTATGCCTTGACGTCTCCCATGGGAACGAAGTGCCTGAAGTCGTCTGCATGGGACTGGACCCAAGCACTAGCAAGGAGCTGTATGTGCGTCAGCGGTATCTCCAATAAAGTTTGCAAGACAACTTACTTTGAAGTACGTGATGATGGCCATAGAGATGCCCATGTCGTTGAAAGACTGAAGCAGGATGTCGGCGGCAGCTCCATCCATGAGGCTTACAGAGTTGCCCAGCTTGCGCAGCAAGTCGAAGGCTTCATCAGCGAAATCGATCCAGATATCGCGAGAGTAGCCAATGTGCTCAAGCAGGTTGCCCATAGAGACAAGGCGGCCTTCCTCGTCGCCGAACTTGTCTACGTTGCTTTCGCGCAATAGAGCTTCAAAGTATGTGAAGGCAATGGCTGGGGTTGTTAGAGCAAATAGAACATGACCAGGGCGCGCAGCAACTCACCTCGCCATCCACAGTGGCCGTCACCGCGGCAGGTGCGAAAGTAGGCATACTTGCCGGGCAGGGCAGCAGTCTTGATCCTGTAGATGGGATCGGCGTTGGCATACTGGGTGGTGATGGCAGCGCTGCTCTGGCGCTCGCCGACAAGCGGACCCTGGGCACGGCGGTCAGTTGCCGCATTCAGTCAGCAGCAGTGGCGTGGAGGTGGGACTCACGGTGGCTTCGGGCTCATACTCGCTGGACAGCTTCTGCAAGTGGGCATACTCGTCATCCGAAGGCATGTACTGCGCGGGGTCCGCCATGCTGAACGTGGAGGGGCGGCCGTGCTGGAGCTGGCCAGTGTGTTGGTGGTTAAAGGCGGGAGGGAGGACCGGGGCGCGGATTGGTAGCGGCCGACCAAACGTCAATCCTGAGTGGACCGCGTTTCCGTAGGCGCTCTGTGCGTGAACTCCATAGTGGCCGCCGTGATGGCCGTGACCGTGACCGTGACCGTGACCATGACCATGGCCGACGCCATGAGGGTGGAAGCCGCCCGTCAACATGGACGGCCGACTCATTACAGCGACGGTAGCTGTGCAGGCGAGGTAGGTGTGTGCGTGTGTGTGCGTGTATGTGTGTGTGTCCTGGCGACCCTCTGCGAATGTGCAAAGGTGCAAAGGTGCAAAGGTGCGCTTGGGCGACGGTCGGCGGCGTGACTGGCGTCGAGGGCTGGCAATTGGACGGCTGTATTCCACAACAGACTCGGCAACACGCAAAGGCAAGCTCAGCAGCAATCGTCCACGAGCTCTATCGAGCAGAGGGCGGCAGCGTCTTTTAGTAGGTGCAGAGATCCGCGGCGGTGGGCTGGAAGCTGTGTCGTTGCTGTGATACCTACCGGCTTCCAGGGGCACGCAGTATTTGAGAAGAGAGACAGGAGCTGCTCTTGGCCGCGTGCCGGTGGAATTCACTCTACCAGGTACAAAAGCGCTCTGCAACACATTGGCTTCTGGCGGATTGAAACGGCGGCTCTCTGTTGCACCAGGAGCCTGGGAGACGGGCAGAAGCACAATATCGAATCTCGTCAGGGCCAGGGGCGCCTCATGCACATCGAGCGATGGGGCTGCTCCAGGTGAAACCGGAGGGAGGAGAGGGGAGCGTGACGGCGTACAAGAGGGAGGGAATTCCTGCCCTCAAGGGCGGACACAATCAGCGCCTGGCGACCTCGAGCAAAAGAAAAGCAGCCATGGCCGCCTTGGACAAGGCACTGCCAGCATCACGCAAGGTAGCCAGCAGCACATCACGACGCTCCAGGGGGGCCGCTGATATCGCTTCGCGCTTCGTCTAGTGGTCTTCAAAGGCACAGTCGACGGGAAATTGGCCTGCCAACTGACTCTCTGACTCTCTGACTCTCCTCCCATATCCTGCTCGACGGCGGTCCACAGTCTCACCGAACGGGCCTCGACACGAGATTGGGGAGTAGCATTCTGGCTACGCCGCTCGCCGGTTCAACTGCGGAGCGTGAGGCTGGTAGTGCATGCTGCAGAGGGGAGCAAAGCAGTAGCGGCGCTGTGTTACGTGGTGGAATGCACTCGTTGAGCATCATAGAGACTTCAGACCCCTGTCGTTTGGGGAAAAAGTGATATCTCACATCGTCCTACACACGCCCAGACCTGATGACCGCGCGTTTGAGTGCGCCTGTCACGGTGGCCTCCTGCACAACACAATTCGCTCGCAGCAATGTGGCGCCGATATTGCAGGAAAAAGAACTGTCCAACCCCCGACAACCTGTCGTTGCCGTGCCCCCCACGCTGCAAGCGAGCCAGGGCAGTCCGCAAAGAGCACGTCGCTATGGGCGCATTCTGATCATGATCATCATGATAACTCGACTGCCGCTCGCTTGAACCTCCTTGCCGCCTCCCCGGAGCGAGGATCCTGCAGTAGGGGCATTTCACTCAGGGTCAACCGGAGCGTCAAAGTCACTGCGTCACGGGTACTCACTGCAGTTCGCACATCACGAAACAGAGCGGGGCAATGGCTGTGTGGGCGGCTGCTAGGACCGCACAGTCGGTTCTTTGGCTGTTGCAACGAGAAAACGAGGCCGATGTTACATACAGAAGCTCGCTGCTGACCAAACCAGGTAGAGGCGCGCAGGTGTGCACCCGAACCACCCGAACATGTCCGCACCGACCTCCGCTGCTGAGACGCCAGCTTGTGAATCGCTGCTCAGGTGCTAGGTACCTTCGCCTTGTGCTACCAGACGGACCAACCCTGCCTCTGCTTCTGGGGAACCAAGCCGCATGTTTCAATCTTTCAGGTGAGCGACGCCCTCAGTGACGGTAACGTGTAACTGGCGACATCCCATGGTCTTCCCGAATACCCAGACACAGGTCGTCTTGTGGACCGCTCACAGACCGGTGCTGCAGGTCATCCTTTGCTCGAGACTCCCAAGCGTCCCGTGGGGCCCTTGCCTTTTGCTCGCCCTGATTTAGATCCCAAGCCATTCAGACCCCAGGGCGCTCGCTGGCTTCCCACTTCGCCTGGGGTAGGGGCGAACTGTGAGCCGCTCTCGTCCGACTTGAAGCCATCGCCATCGTTGAGAACTGTCTGCCACAGGTTTTCAATGGCGGCACTCCACTCCTTCATCGCCTGTACCCGATCCATGTCGGTGCTACTCTCGATCTCCACCGTTCCATTCTGCTGATTGATCTTACCGTGCAACCGCTTGTCAACGATCAAGAACCCCACAATTTCCTGGACCTCGGGAAGGGAGATCTTGAGTTGCTTCGAGATGAACGCCAAAGTGAACCGTGTGTAGGGCGCAACAAGCTTGACGACGGCTTTAGTGCGCACATTGCGCGTGACTTCATCAATGTTCTCGGCGATGAAGGGATCTTGGAGCAGATCCTGGTTGTTCTGTAAGATCTTCTCGTACTCATGAATGTCCTCGCGCTGGTAGGCGTTGACAAGGTCAGTCATGGTAGAAATGCGGGGGTCGTTCTGGTAAGGCTTGGTCTCTTGTGAGTCAAAGGGGTTGATGTCGGAACCCGACAGCATGGTCGCAAGGACCAGATACTTCAGTACCTGGATCCGCTGCAGCGATCCAGCCTCGTCATAGTTCTTGAAACTCTCAAAGAAGTCACTCTGCGCCCCTTTCCAGTTCTCTAAGCCGCATTAGCGCCAGGCCGTGTCTCGGAAGCTTGGTACTTGCCTTCGCTCATGTGCATCTTGCCGCCACATTCTCGGATGATACCCATGATCTTGGGATGCGGAACGGCAGATTTGACTTTAAGCGCTCGCTGGTACAGTGCCTGCAGGTGGTGAGCTGACTATGCGGCTGTGAAGCTTTTGGGGCGCAAAACGGACCTTGAGACGCTTGTTGTTCCTGGTCTCAGCATACATGAGGATCTCCAGCGAGTACACCTCCAACGAGTAAGTGCCTTTGCTCGGATCGTCCGTACCGTCCTCCTTTTGACAGGCCTTGTGCAACTCGCGAAGCTTTTCTGTTAGCTGGCGATAGTCCTTCCTATCCAACCATAGCCTCGCGAGCTTGATGTTCGTCTTGAGCCACAGCCGCTCGTTGTTGGTGCTTTGGAAGATGTCGAGAGTCAGCGCGTAGAACTTCTCCATGCAGCGATATGCTTCAGCATCCTCAGCAGCCTTCTCGATGAAGTCGAGCATGTTATTGATCGACTTTTCGGAATAGTTGCGTGTGACGGCGGACTTGACGTAGGTGAGAAGCTCTTTGTAATGCTCTACAGCCTGGGTCTATGTTAACGGCGACACACAGTGTCCAGACGCTGGTAGCCTACCTGATCATACCGCGCCAGCTTGAATTCAAGTTTGATGGCCTGCTTCAAGCCTTTGAAACCCCTGTATGTCTGTCAGCGCCTATAACAGGATACCCAAGAACTCATATTCCTATCGTACCAGTCCGACTTCTCTTCTTCCAACGCAGGTATGCCCAGGAACTCATCTATCGCAGCTTCCGGGTCGTCCACCTTCAGTTGCTTTGCGTTGTAGTATTTGTTCTCAATGTCGACGTCGCCGCTCTGTTCGTCGTCGTCATCCTCGTACTCGAAGTCGTATCTGCACGTCGATTAGCTCAGAGCCACCAATGCATACGGCAGGCAACGCACTCCTCCTCTCCAGAATCTTGCATAAAGTCATCGTCGTCAGACATGGTGTGGCGCGAGTCGAGGTCGTGAAGGTGAGGGTATCGTCAGGTACAGGATCGCGTGTCCAAAGCTGCAGAAGCGGTGGCAGTATGGTGAAGAATGGGTTGTAAGTGGTGAAGTGGCTGCTGTGTGGTTGAAGGTGATATTGTTTGTTCAGCAAGGTGGTGTTGCCTGCGGTCAGTGTCCCCGCGATATCGAAGTGGGGCCTTGCTAGCTCGGAGCTTCCCTGCCGCATCGACATCCATGTTATTGCGCAATACGAACAGACGTGTATGGGATTTGGCATTGACATGTGAGATTGCCAGCTCACGGACAATCTCCTTCTATAATCTATACGTCAAGACAACTGTTGCTGGTTCATCTGGGTTGCATCTGCTCGATTCAGCGGTTGCGATTGTAAGCTCAGGTACGATATAGGTACCCAGGTATACAATGCGCACTACATGTTGGACATGGCTCTGTATAGATCGCCACATATCAAGTTCTCTCCTGTGGGGCTAGCACCAGACACATGTTGGCTGTGACAGACTGGTACCGTTTGACGATTTGCTTACCAGCCTGCTCCATTGTCGAGCACGTGGTTACCCCAAGTCGATTGCGCCAGCAAATTGGACAGCTAGCTGCTCTTTCCGTTGGCCGCGCTGGCGAGGCACCGTCATCTCTAGCTCATCATCTCATTAAACGTTCTTTTGCCCTCCATTTGTCTTCTGGTGCCAGCATCAACCGCACTCTGTATCGACAATTGTTCCTTCCTTGCATTGTTACTGCCATCGTGAGTTCAGACTCCAGCGCGCTGCTACTTGGCGCCTCTGCTAGCCCATGCACTGCGCCTCGATCCGGCGAAGCGTATGGTGGAGAGGCGGCGATGGCTCGCGGAGGTGGTGCTGTGTTGACCCTTAATTAGGTTTAACGCTGGCACTCGGATCGTCGACCTTCCCCATCGCTACCAAAGACAACGCCCGCCCAGCTCTGGAACGCCTCCGACCTCACTTATCATCCTTTCCCCGCCGGCCTCTTTGTGGTGTGCGACATTCGCTCTCCGACCTCCGCACCGCTTACTACCAACACCCTCGCTGTATCACCGACACGCGCCCACGCCTCCTTAGATCGCCAACCCTACGAACCAACCGCCGAGTCTTCCCTCCTAGTCTTCACAATGCCCATGTGTGGTGGAACAAAGTCGGTGCAGCGCAAGCTGGTGCTTCTGTATGTCTTATAGCCCAAAGATCGAGCATTTGCGCCAACAGATACCGCCATTGAAAGGGGCTAACAGGCGTCTGACAGCGGCGATGGCGCATGCGGCAAGACATCGTTACTGAATGTCTTCACAAGAGGGTATGTTGCTTTGCGCCTCAGGGTACGACTTGCGCAGACACCATATTAACACCTGATGCAGATACTTCCCGACTGTATAGTGAGTGACCTGCGCCCCCCTGATATAGGCGCTTGTGGCTAATCGCACGCGATTCCAGTGAGCCTACAGTATTCGGTATGCATATACATATAGACATTGGAAGGCAGCGCTAACGGGTTATCCCAGAAAACTATGTTCATGGTTTGTGACCTTACTCTTCGAACTTGGCAGAGTGTCACAACTAACATCGCATCGCAGACATTTATATCGATAATACCCACGTGGAGCTTAGCTTGTGGGATACTGCCGGCCAGGAGGAGTTCGATAGGCTACGATCCCTCAGCTACGACGACACGCACGCCATCATGCTCTGCTTCTCTGTCGATTCGCCAGACTCACTTGAGAACGTAGAGACCAAGTGGGTTGGAGAGATTGCCGAGAACTGTCCCAACGTCAAGCTCGTCCTGGTAGCGTTGAAGTGTGATCTCAGGAAGCGGGAAGACGACGATGCTGAGGGCGCAGAACCAGAGAAGCCGTGCATCGACTATGAAGAGGGCCTTCGTGTGGCAGAGAAAATCAAGGCCCTGCGATACCTCGGTACGATACGAGACTGAGATGTGGAAAGAATATCCGACTAATCTGTTGGACAGAATGCTCCGCCATGAAGAATCGAGGCGTTAACGAAGCCTTCACAGAAGCTGCCCGTGTCGCTCTGCAGGTTAAGACTAGCAAGGACAAGAGCGGTGGTTGTACGATCCTATGATCCTGCACAACCCTCTACCTCCCCAAACCACGACACCACCGGCACGCCTACTCACCTGCATTCTTCCTTCTTCTGAAACTAGTCGTCACGACTGGACTTTCGACATATCCCTTTCGCGTCGCCCCGTTCATACCCTTCTTTATATCATTTACTTGTAGCTGATGTTGCGGATCTTAGCAAAAGTTGGCGAGTTTCTCGTTCGAATGACTCGAAAATGGAAACGTGCGCAAGAGATGGCCATTCAAAGAGCTTTACCATGGTACTTGTAGAAGTTCAGCCTCTTTTTTGTTTGGAGGGAATTCTTCCGTTTCTTTTGCGTAGACCTGCTCTCCGATTTATACCGTTTTACTGTACATGTTTACCTTGACCTTGGTTTTAGCTCTGGCTCTGGCTTTGTCTTATTGTTTAATTGGTTTGTTTGTGTTTGGGCTTGTAGGGAGTGGGTGGATTGTGTAGTTGACAGATTCTTCTGAATAGAGTATACATACCACCTTTTTACATCTGGTGAAAGGAAGAACGCGTATTATTGATGTATAAGAAAGCTGGTTGCTACAGTAGCAAGAAGCGTGTTTCTGGCTATGAGCCCATGTTGTATGTTGATCAACACGCACGTACGTTGTATATGTCGTGGGTAGTTGAACGTTTCTGTGTTCCCTTACGAAACTACCGAGGCATGACTGTGTAAAAGCAAGACGAATCAGCATGGTCAGGGATCTCACTGCATGATTGAACATTGGAAGCTCATAGTATGGATGTTTCATGGGTATTTGGACTGGGACTGGAGGATGATATTTCATTGGCGTGAGGGGTTACTCAAAGCCATGTTGGCACACCATGTCTGCACCATGAAATCGCCGCTTTCCATGCTGGTGAAAGTGCAGAAGAGAGAAAAGTTCGAGATCCGAGAAACCACGCCGTTGCCCATCCGTTCCCATTTTGCCTTTGCCGACCACAGACTAGCCTAGGTGTACATGTCGCCGCTTAGATCGTTGTCTCGTAAGGTACCGGTGTGATGTTCTCCGGCTTGTTGTCCTTCAGGCTGATGGTCCTGGCGTCGCGGGGCTGTGCGGGGCTGCGCTTCATCTGCTGGGGCTCGCCAGTCTCCTTGGCCTTCTGCTGCTTGGCGAAGTTGGCCTTGACGCGCTTGAGGAAGTCCTCGCGCGAGCGGGAGTGGCGGACGTGCTCAATGCGGACGTTGATGCGCTTCTCCATGTATCGGTTGCCGACCTGCTTCTGGAGGATGACACCGACGGCCGACTTGGTGACGTTGTAGACAATGCCAGTCTTGCCGTGGTAGACCTTGTAAGGCATACCCTTCTGGACAGCACCTGCAATGTGTATGAGCTTCGTGTTCTGCATCTTGTTCGATCTTTCGCCTGCGTCTGCTTGCTGCGTTCGCGGGGAGGCTAGGAGGGCTGCGTACCGTTGGCAACAACATCGACAATGTCACCGACCTTGTACTGCTTGAGGTAGGTCGAGAGCGGGATCATTCCCTTCTTCTTGAAGTCCCTGGAGAAGCTGCAGACTGTCAGCGGGCTGTCGCACGTCCATTCCAGCGCCTCTCATCAACGTACGCATAGCGCGTACCCGCGCGGAGACCGGCTGCGTGACCCATTTTGCGATTTGTGTGAGGGCTTGAGGTTGTCGGGAAGCTGTGGGTTAGTCGTGGATGTCGAAGTTGGAACAAATTCGAACGATCGGGCTCGGGCGTGGGCTTCGCTTAGCGATCCATTGGCCCACGCCAGCCAAGCAAGGTGCGTCCGTGCACGCCCACACCAGAGCCGAAATGCGACATCTGTGATTTCCTCCGCTGCTGAACTTCGACTCTCCAACGACAACGAAAAAATGGCGCCCCGTTCCTACTCGAAGACGTACAGCGTCCCCCGTCGTCCTTTCGAGTCCGCTCGTCTGTACGTATTTGCATCCCACGGCCACTGAGCGCGAGCTTGTCTCCGCTTATGTCTGGGACACCTGGTTAATGGAGGAACAGGGACACTGAGCTCAAGCTCGTCGGCGAGTATGGTCTGCGCAACAAGCGCGAGGTGTGGCGCGTCCAGCTCACCCTCTCCAAGATCCGTCGTGCTGCCCGGTAAGTCTTCTCTCTGCGCAAGCGTCGCGCTGACAAGCACCCCAAGTGCCAACATGCCTGCAAAATTCTGACTGGAACAGTTCGCTCCTCACTCTCGACGAGAAGGACCCCAAGCGCCTCTTCGAGGGTAACGCTCTCATTCGCCGTCTCGTCCGTGTCGGTGTCCTCGACGAGTCCCGCATGAAGCTCGATTACGTCTTGGCCCTCAAGATCGAGGACTTCTTGGAGCGCCGTCTCCAGACCTGCGTCTACAAGCTCGGTCTTGCCAAGTCCATCCACCACGCTCGTGTGCTCATCCGCCAGCGCCACATCCGGTATGCAGCCCTGAATTCGCTTCTGTGAACGAACGCACAACTAACAGTCCGCAGTGTTGGCAAGCAGATCGTCAACGTTCCCTCCTTCATGGTCCGTCTCGACTCCCAGAAGCACATCGACTTCGCTCTCACCTCGCCATTCGGTGGCGGCCGCCCCGGTCGCGTGAGGAGGAAGAAGGCCGCCGCTGCCAACAAGGGTGGTGACGACGATGCCGCTGAGGACGACGAGGAGTAAATCCTACGTCAAAAGGAATGATTCATGGGTGATCGGCGTTGGGCATGACGGGATGACATTTCGAGCACTTGCGCTGTCTACGATTTCAGTATATCCCGCACGGTCTCGGCTGGTGGAAGGTTTACATAGACAGCATGTAGCCTATCTGCCCAAAAATTTCAAGCTGCCTTCATCCGTTCTTCCTCGTACTGCAGTGACATTTGTACAATGACCGCATTGGCACACCGAGCAATCGATCGACCAATTGAGTTGCAGACGAACCTACTCTACTGTAGCAGACCCTGTCGATCTTAGACGGCCCTACGCTCAAGCATTGTAGTGGCATGTGCACCTGTGACAATTGCCTATGTTTCGTTCAAGGATGCGTTGGACTCTTATCTCTTCAGCGTTCCGTCTACTCGTCATGGTCCTCCTTACTCCGCCTTGTCGCCCTCCTGCAACGGCACAGGCTGTACCTTCTTGACTACTCTCGCTGGCTGACCCATTGCAACACTAAAGTCCGGAATATCCCTCGACACCACGCTCATAGCTCCAATTGTGCACCCTCTCCCAATCGTCACTCCTGGAAGTATAACAACATTCCCTCCAATCCAGCAATCGTCCCCAACAACCACAGGCCTCCCATACTCAATATTGTCCCTCCGACTCTGCACCTCCGCCTCGTGTGTCGCTGCAAATATACTCACATTAGGACCGAACATGCATCGATCGCCAATAGTCACGAGACTGCAATCCAAGATGGTCAGGTTGAAGTTGGAGTAGAAGCGCTTGCCGAGCGAGATGTTGCATCCATAGTCAATGTTGAAGGGCGGTTCAATGAAGATTTCATCATCACCCAGGTGCCCGATTATGCCTTGCAGCATCTTGAAGCGCTCCGAGGCGAGCACGTCGAAGCCTTTGTCCGGATCTGTGGAAGGGTCGGGAAACCAGGTATTGAATTTGTGAGCAAAGGCCCGCGCTTTGTAGCGTGCGCGGTTGAGTTCGGGTGAGAAGGCCGCATAGCTGGGATTATGAGTTTACAATTCAGAACATAGTTGGTGGGTGTGAATACAGCATGCCTGAGATCATCTTCTCATACTCTTCGCACCAGGGCACGTGGTTGAGGGCTTTCGCCTTCTCGAGCTCTTGTGTATTCTTCTGTGTAGCTGCCATTGCGACGTATACGAAGGCTGTTGCGGGATTTTTAATCAAGGAAAGTAAGAGGTTCGGTTCAAGCTATCTAAGTACTGTCTGCGAGCGTAACTTCCACATTGCGATGTACCTGCTGTGGAGCCAAATGACTGGCGCCAACCTTGAGGTGGGGTACAGGACGATCGAATTGGGAAGTATCTCGCACTTTAGCGTACAATTTACTGGGCTGATTGATGCAACAATAATTGCTGGTATCGTGCACAATGGAGAACGGAACGACTTCTGACCAATCATGCCAATGTCGATGTGACAGCATCACGCAATCCAATTTCCACGTACCTTCAGTGCGGAGTGGTAAGTATTCTTGTTGCCGGCTCCTTTGTGATACAGAAGTTTGGAGAACTCAAGGCCTTCAAATTTCGACATCCAAGTGCTGCATTGAATGCTTCGCTAGTGTACAGATCTGGTAAAGACATCTGATTGTTTGGCAAGCGTTTGATTTTCAGCGCTTCAAGAAAGTTGGCAACGTCAATCTGGATTATACACTCGCCGGACGGTGAAGATAGCTAATATGTTAATCAACAGGTAGCAAGTGATCATGTAATGTAAAGTTTCCCAGCTCTATAAAATGTGTCAAGTTGGTCTATATTATACATCTAGGGAACCATCGGAGTGATTGATGGATAATCAGGACTGCTGGAATTTCTGGGCAGAAATAGTGTTATGTTCAATGGTAGAACTCAGCAAGTTGGTTCATGCTCTCGAAGAATACACATACAACACAACTCGTTTGCAACAAGGTTGAGCAAGCATCTTGTATAGGCAGATCTTACTAAATCCCAAGATAACTTTGCGTAATTTCTTGAGTATGAAACTTTGAGCATGTGGTGTTAACAAGAGAAAGCAGTGATTGTGACAACAGAACGAACCACGAAGGCATGAAGTGGCTGCTTCTGGTGTCTGTAGTAAACATAGGAAAAGACAAGGTACAGCCTCAAGGTATCGATGCGAAGGTGTTCAAGGCGTCGCGTTGTCGTTTGACGTCAGTGCCGTTGCATGATTTTCCTTGGACAGCTTTGATGAGCTTGTTCTAGAGGCTATGTTATGAACGACATAGATCCGCGCAGTACAGACGGGTCGAATGAATGCTGCTCGAAACCAATGATGATGGTCTGACGACCAGTCACACGACCTTCAAAGATCAACATCTGCTAGTGATTGTCAAAGGTGCACGTGGTGGCGCTTGTGAACTTCCAACGAACACCTTGTGCAAACTGTTAGATGCTGATTCTGCTAGAACTTCCAGGCCATTGGAATTAGCATGAGCTATGCTTGAAGTATTGGATGTCTTCTGAACATCTGTATGATAGTGTGTAAAGCACTTTATCAAGTGATAGCTGGTAGCTATCAGATGAGCGCACGAGGACCCTCGTTGCTGTAAAAGCGGTGAGATTAGGAGCATATAGAAGATGTTCAAGTTCTACCATCGTCAGCATACACATCTGTCAGATACTGCGAGATATTCATGCTGTTCAGAGTGCTGCAGAAATACTCTAAGGAACCTCAGGCTTGTATCCGAGCTTCCATGAGGGGTGCAGTGGGTCTGAGAGGCGAGGGCAAAGTTTAGCGGCAGGCAACATCGCCGTCATCGATTGTGCGCAACGAACTGCAATAGCACTGCAAAAGCTGCAACAGTTGGTGACTAGACGTGAGTCACTCGTCTCCAAGCGATCTGGTCTGCAGCCTGGAAAGATCTCGAAACCACATCCTGTCATCGAGCAGAGGTTCACTTGCTCATATTTTCGCGCTAGCCCCTCTAGGTAGCCGACTCGCTAGCGCCTTCCTCACGCCAAGCGCCCACCGTGGTGCGGATTTCGCATCTTCCTCAGTTTGATCACCAGAAGTCCGCTCTCTCGCCTCGCGTCAACCATCAACTGCAACCCGTTGCCGACAAATTTCAAACCGAAAACTCTCCATAAACCGACAATATGGTGAGTCACCGCCCCTCGAGCCCGCAGACAGTGCGAAAGGAGATTCTGCGTGGCTTGCACACGACAGCCTCGGAGTTCGCCACAGAATCTTCACGTCGCAACGCTCTGCGGACGCCCAGCTCGCAAGCAGCATCTCAATGGCCTTTGCATGCTAATACCAGCCCAGGTTCTCGCCGTTGACCTTCTCAACCCCTCCCCGGCCGCGTACGCACAAGCTCTCGACTGACCCCTCCCGACTGCCGACTAACAGTTCCGCAGTGAGGCCCGCAAGCACAAGCTCAAGACCCTCGTGCCCGCCCCCCGCTCGTTCTTCATGGACGTCAAGTGCCCCGGCTGCTTCACCATCACCACCGTCTTCTCGCACGCAAACACAGTCGTCGTCTGCCAGGGCTGCTCGCAGGTCCTGTAAGTCAACACGGTCATCTCGGACACGAACAGGACATGGACTAACAACGAAACAGGTGCCAGCCCACTGGTGGCAAGGCGCGTTTGACTGAGGGCTGCTCTTTCCGCAGGAAGTAAACGACTCTCCCGGAACGATGACGGTGGGATTTGACGGGTTACGATGACGACTATCATGGAATAAGGGTGTAGATCTCATTGGTACCGATCGATCCGACTGCGGGATAGAAGAGGGATCTTTCGACTCGAGTCAATGCAAAAGTCAAAACGGGAGTTCCGGATATTCAGCGTTGATCACAGGGCGACCCTTTTCCTTCGATCTATTCCCTTTTGTTCGGCATCTCTTTCACAGCTTTTATGTACATGCATGTGGAAGGGGAGATGGCAATCTGAGCTCTGGATACGTTTTCTCAGGGCGAGGACCGGTTTGCAATCGAGGATACCTCCGCAGCACGCGGTCCTTTGTAAATCGAAAGTCAATTTCTCACGTTCGCTTCTCCCCATGCTACAGAGTGAGTTTGTTTGTCTTGCTACCACCTAAAATGACCAATCAGTGTGCCCATGATGATACCGTCCGATGGACAGAGACCACACCATTGCCCCACACTACGACATCTATTTAAGAACTTTGGGGCCCTTTTCAAAAGTAACCTCACCGCCCTAACCCCAGGCTGTGAAAGTGAGACTGGCAATTTTGCACAACCATTCCCATTGAAGCAGGACCTCAGTCTTGGCCACGCCTCTCTAACCTCGTGTGGAGCAGTGGTGGCCCAGACCCCACGTTTTTCCAAGGGCACAATTGTCCCGCATGATGAGCAGAAGACGAGGTTTCGCCGAACTCCGACAACCTCAAATTGTGACTATAAACAAACAGCCCCTCATATTGAAAGTCGTACATTTTGAACGTGACGCTTACAAATTCTCTTGAGGAAGGACCCGACTCGTGCCAGCCGTCTCCACAACGTCAGAGCACCAATCACCAACAACTTCGCCTGTCTTGTCCGTCTTCCCGCGGCCTGGCATCTCATCTATCGAAAAATTCCCGATTTAGGCACACCCTGCTAGATTGTAGCTATCTTCACCATGTCTGCTGCCGCCGAGAATCCTCACCCTATCCCCTTGACAGAATCCGAGGTTCTGATCCGCGGTTTCCTCTCTGCGAACCCCACCCTTGACGCTGACCTGGGTCCCATTGAAGTCATGACGGACCGCTACACGAACGAGGAGTGGGCAGCGCAGATTGCGGAGACGCAAAAGGCAGTATTGAAAGAGGTGGAGAGTGGGAAGAGGGCAAGCAAGGTGTATGAGGGGCCGAAGATGCGTGATGGGAATGAGGCGCTTAAGGAGCTAGCTAAGACTGTGGACCACACGGTCTTGAAGCTGGATGCGACAAGCACGCAGATTGATACCCTGTGCAGTGAGGCAAGAACAGAAGAGTTCAAGGTGCGTAGACACACTGTTCAACTTTTTTTTCTTTTCAAAATCGCATGTGATGCTAACTCTGACAGTCTGTCTGCGTCCGCTTGAACTGGGTCCAACGCTGCGTCGCCAACCTCAAGGGTTCCTCCGTCGTTGTAGCAGCTGTTGTTGGTTTCCATGAAGGCACGCAAGACACGTACTCCAAGCTGCGCGAAGCACGTGCTTGTGTCGCTGCTGGCGCCTCAGAACTTGACCTGGTTCTCAACCACTCCCTCCTAACCAAGCACAACAAGCCTTCCTCCCCTACCTTGATCCGTTCCCACGACTCAGCAATTGACAGCGTCACCGCTGCCAACACAGCCGCCAACTCTGGCTCCTCGGCCGGCAGCTCTGACGACGAGGACATTCCGGATTACAGTGCGATCTACCGAGAGCTAGCGAGCATTCGGTCGCTCTGCCCAAGCCCAGTGGTCATCAAACTCATCCTCGAAACCTCGCAACTCAACTCTCGCCAAATCCTCGCTGCGTCGCATCTCGCTGCCGCCGCGAACCTCGACTTCATCAAGACTTCGACGGGATTCAACGGTCCCGGCGCAAGCCTGCCAAACGTGCAACTCATGGTTGGCGCGGCTGAGTACCTTCACGCCACGGGCGTGAGCAAGAGGCAGATGCAGGTCAAGGCCAGCGGTGGAGTCAGGAGTCTGGAAGATGCGGTCAAGATGCTGGAAGCAGGTGCCACGCGGTTGGGTACAAGCAGTGGACTGTGGATTATGCAGCAGGCGCGGGAGAAGATTGAGCAGGCGAATGGAGCTAAGAAGGAGGATAGGCCTGGGGCGACGAGGTTGTACACTGATGATTCTGTTAGTGGGGGATATTAAATGTGATGGTTTCGTGTTGAGAATAGACTCATGCATTGTTTAGTGGTTACTATTGGACGTAATTCCAATGAGCAGGTTTGGCATACCAGATCGAAATACCTCCTCATACTGTAAATCTCGTTTGTTGTCTCTTCTGATTCAGTTATTGGCCACCTACAAGATCTCTGACGTACTGAAAGATACTTCTTCTTACTTAGCTTCCAAGCGGCACTCGAGCTGTCATGGTAATTTACAGCCTGATGTACATATTCCAGTAACGCCCTATATGCGGTTGCAGTGATTAACGGGTACGAATTTGCAAACAAAATTCTACCCGGGTGAGCAATCTTTCAAGGTTTAACCTTAAGCTACGAACCATCTTTACAGTATGTGTCGGACAGTTGCAGTTCTCTCAAAACAATGTTACGTATTCCTTCGCAGCTTGTCACAGAAGCGAGGCCCGGGCGAGAGAAGATGAGTTGGTGGCTCGTCTTGTTCGAGTGCGGAGAAGCTTCTCCGCTTTGGCAATTGGGGAGTGAATGTTGGGAGGCTTGAAGGATTATGCTGGCTCTGGTGACGTGCAGCGGATGGTTTGTGTGGTTCTGCTCATGAAGATCTTTGACTTTCGACGTGAATACAATATCTTTGCTGTTATAGGACTGATGCTTCTGTGAGAACGGTTCAATTACTGCAGTAGCACCGTGGTAAGAGAGTGACGGGTGTAAGTGGCTGCAAGGTGTTATGACAGAACTTGGTCGCCACAATTGCGAGTATGTTGCGCATACCATCCTGGATAGGTTACAGTCCTGGGCGATTCAATTACTCCATCGTTGCTGTCAGCTAGGATGTGATTGAGTCGTGACTAATTTACCCATGTCTCATCCCGTCCGCAGTTTCTCCAATTTGTAGACGTGGCTTGGATCCCAAGTTTCCAGATTCGCGGAGACCGTACTCGCGACTGCATGTACGAGGTCTTGGCCATATGGATTCTTGCGTAGCTTACCGGTTGTTGTACTTTACCCCGGAGGCGGCGTTGTTGGGACAAGCGTGACCTTTGGAGACAGATATGCGTCGTACCTGAATCCTTCGCGTATCTCGGGCCTGCAACGACACTCCTCGGTATGACCGAGCCATGCAGCAGGTTCTGTATCATGACCGGGGTGGATAAAATGAAATTTACCCCAGGAGCTGGACGCGCGCGTCGGCGCATATGCACCAATGGCTTTCCACCTCCAACACAAACGGCACGTGAACAACCTCCAGATCTGGCATCTTGCGGGGTAATCTTGACACCGGAAGAGAGGGAATCCATGCATTCTGTCTGTCTTGGTTTTGGTACTGGTATTTCCTCAGCCCAGGACCGGAGTCTCGACCTGATAGGTATATTGAGCGATGCATGTCCGCGGCGTCTCTGAACGAAGGCGTGCCACGGTTAGGAGGCCGTTTAGAGATGGAGTCAATTGTACAGAGACTCTAGCGATACATCCAGAGGTATGGTAAGAAGTGACAAAGTAAAGACAGCACGACGTACCTCGATGCACACCGTGGGCATGAGCATAGCACTACGACGAATGGACTAGAAGATGGCGGCGTCGATTCGAGACTTCTTCGATAGACGCCACGCGTGTGCAAGATCTTACTGCCGTGTTGCGCAAGAATGTGTGGACGGTCGGGAGATGTGAGGCGTCGCCAGGCTAGTTGGCGTGCAGGAAAGACTCAAGGCTCGAGCATGGGCATGCAATGACTGTGCGGCAGTGACCTGCAGGTATGGGCGTGGCTTCTGTTGCGGCAGCACTTCGTTTCACGCACAAGGACAGGGTTACAGCCTGGTCGCACGACTCAGATGCACTGAGTACGTCAACTCTCGATGCAGGATCGCTGGGACCTGTCAAGCCTGTACCGTGTCTCAACCAGCATCTCGAGGTTGACTGACAGCCATGTTGTTTGCCTGATGTGTCAAGGTGGGTACCTGAAAACCCCAACACATGATATTCCCGCAGAGCATCGACCTCGAATGGGTCTATTCTGAACGTCAGTGACCAGGATTTTCGCAAGCTCATGTCAATCCCGTTCGGCCGTGGACGCCTTGGACGTAAGAGGGCCTTCTTCCCTGCAGGGCTTTGTGAGGCGCGGCTGTCGCAATGCGAGGACGGCAACCAGTGTCAGCTGTGTTGTTCTGCACGAAGCACATATCCGGCGCACCAAATCGGGCCGCGCAGTAGAGCGCTCCGGTCAAAGACCCAAGGCGTCTAGCTCTTGCACTTTTGATTGCTCCTGAAGGATGACCAAGAAGTGGTCGCGGCAATTCCCCACAATCGCTAGCGAGAACGACCCCAGAGCCAAGCACCAAGTTCCCCCCGCACAGCAGAGTACCGCAAGGGGTACATATCGTGACACTCGCAGCTCTCCTTCGTCGCGATCTCAGCCCTTACTGTGCAACGGTCGACCACAGGACAGCGACACGCCGGGCAATTGTGAATTGCCGATGGCGCACATGAAAATGCGACGATCGCGCGGCTGGCACCGCTCTGTGGCAGCGCTGGTCTTTGTCATTTTAGGAGTTGCACAGACATGCTCGCCCGTGCTAGGGGCATGCCACACGTGGTGGCTGCGGACTTGCTCCCTTCCACCTAATGTCCCCGGTCCCTGAAACTCATCACACGACATTAGCCTGGCACTTGCCTCGCCCCCAGTTCTGTGTTTGCTACGGCTGCCTTGCAAATTTGGCATCGGTTGCTGGAACGGTCTGCCCGTCAGGATGGGCAGCAACCCTCCAGGCCCCTGCTGATCGACCTTTTTGGACTTCTCGAGTCGTTGCCGTGTCTCTCCACTCAGCAATAGGACAGACCAGTCGGCTGACTATGCACCGGCTGACAGGGAGTGAAGGATCCCCCAGTCAAACCTTCCTGTAAACCCTGTCCTACTCAAGTTAGCAGCCGGCAAGCATGCCGCACCTGCATCCTCGTTAGTGAGTATCGCGTCTACCCCAAATCAGTGGCAGACTGAAGATCCGTCTCCTTATTATGACTTTCTTCTCCACCGAAGTAGGTTCTCGCGGCTCGTCTTAGCAATCTCTTGTTTTTTTCATTCTCCACCCAATATTGTCCTAACAGCCAAGGGTCCACCGTTGCCGAAGACAAGTCTGGAGCCAACGTCCCTTTCTTAACACCAGCAAGCCACATCGTCCAGCAGACAAAGAGTCCTACCCCACCGTCCTCCCATTCGACATACCGGTAGTTAGAATCACACAGCCTCCTCCAGATCTGCCAACGGGCACAAGACCGACCGTTGTCATCTCGAGCGTGTTGCGACCAATCGCTCTGTCGTACGCAATGTCTTAAAACGCACAAGTTAGACCAAATCCTGTTGTCTCTACGGCGTTCCAATTCGATTCTTCACGGCAGCAGCCAAACTTCAACATGATTTCCCTCGACATGGCGCTTCCTGAGGCCCGGCACATTCTGGAGAAGCGATATTTTGCCTACCCGAACAGCCTGGATCCGCTTACACCTGTCTATCGAACCGGTCTTATCCCTGTCACCATCTTTGCTATGATGTCGCTCATCAGTGTCACGGCTTTACTGGTTTTCATTACACATCGTCTGATCAGTTGGCGGAAACACTATCGGGAATATGTTGGCTATAACCAATATGTCATCCTGATATACAACCTCCTACTTGCAGATCTCCAGCAAGCGATTGCGTTCGTTATGTCTTTCCATTGGCTCCGGCTTAACAAGATACTCGCTCCCACAGCACCTTGCTTCCTACAGGGCTGGTTTCTGCAGATTGGAGACGTAGCAAGCGGCTTCTTCGTCCTTGCTATTGCTATACACACATGGTTGGGTGTAGTGAAAGGATACAAGGTCCCTTACAAATGGTTTATCGTTTCGATTCTGGGGCTCTGGCTTTTCGCCTTGCTCTTGACCGTACTAGGCCCTGCAATGCATCGGGACCGCTACTTTGGACGAGCGGGGGGTTGGGTAAGTGATTAGAATATCAATGGAGTTATATCATACTGACCAGTCATCCAGTGCTGGGTCTCGACCAACTTCCAAAACGAACGCCTGTGGCTCCACTATCTCTGGATCTTTATCATTGAATTCGGAACGATTTTCATCTATGGACACATCTTCATCCACCTGCGCGGTCGCATCAGCGGTATTATTAATAACGATACTACCAAGCTCACGCGCGCGACGAAGTTCATGGTCATGTACCCAGCAGTGTACGTAGTCCTCACGCTTCCCATTGCTGTGGGACGTATGGTCGCTATGACCGGCACGGATATGCCTGACGCTTTCTTCTGTATCGCCGGCTCGTTGCTCACATCTTGTGGTTGGATTGATGCGCTCCTCTACACATTGACCCGACGCATCCTCGTTACAAACGAAATCTCGACTGCGCAGTACGACCGCACAGCCGTCACAGCAGTAACTACCAATGCCGCACGTCCCGGAGACCCCGATAGCTACGGTCTTAGATCTATGGACAAAGAGACCGTACCTGCACGTTCCGTTACTATCGTCGGCGGCAGTAATAGGCTATCACGGATAGTGGACAACCGTCTTGGGCGCAGTCAAACGCGGTATGGACAAATGCAGTCGTTGCGCGAAGATAGTCCCACGGGCAGCCAGGACTCTATCATAAAACCTGGCACATTGCAAGACGGGATAAAAGTTCAGATAGAGACTAACATCCATGTCGAAACAGAGAGTGTGGACGACGACACCGTAACACCGCCGAGGCAAGAGAGCCATAGTCCAACAAGGCCACATGCAAGGTGAGACCTGTGACAGGGCCGGCGATCGGATCTGCCCTAGATCTCGGGTGTGGAGACAAAGGATTCGATCTGCGGGATCAACTTTGCATTCGTTAGATGCTAAATTAGGCCGCCCCTTGCTCAAGGGCTTGCATCGAGGCACCATGGCCGCGTGACTAGTGTCTTGTCGCGCTGATGCGAGATGTTTTCCTATTGTACAACAAGCGAGGAGTTGATTGGTGCTCGAGGCGCTTTGTTTTGTCCAAGAATGTCCTTCTGACGTTTACATGTGTTTACGGCTGCTGGACGGGAGGAAGTTTGGACTTCGATACCCTAACTTAAAACCAAGTTCTGAATTGAGATTCTTGCGAAAAAGTCTCTCTTGTGTTTTCTTGTGCTTGTCTTGAGAGCGTTGAAGCGATGATTGTTTGTGGTTCGAACTCTGGAAAGTGCCATTGGTAATGTGCTCTCCCTCGGTTATGGATAAACATTTGTTGTCCATGGTGCACTCATCTCGACTGCCCTTGATTTCGAGCTCGAAGCATTGCGAGAGCATCGGTAGGCATGAGCTGGTCGGAGCCGAGTGACCAGGTGACAGAGCTGGGCTCCTCGTCGTCCTCTTGGGAAGACGGATCGAGCTTTACACGGCGAGCACCGCTGGTCTGCTGTTGGCGATCCTGATGGAGAGTTGTTTCGTCCTCGCTCAGGTCCTGTCCAGGATTCCGAGTGTTATGCTCTGAGCCACGAGACTGTTGTCTACTTTCATCCGACTCAATCTGGTTTCCCCTCACGTGGAAGATCGTCAATGGGTCTACGCTTTCCTGGCCCGAGTCCACCTCTTTCTGGTCTCGTTCAGAGATTGATGACGCAGTTTTGTGTGCACTTGACCCAACTTGTTTCATGGAAGCGTCGGTTATTATCTTCAAGCGATTGTTCAAGCGGACGTTATACTGCAAGACCCCATCGACTAATGTACCACGGAAGTTTCGTAGGAATCTAACATGTTTCAGAGGATTTGGTTTTGGATCTGTCTTTTTGAAGGTCGTTGAGACTGCGAAAGTGCGTGTCCGGTCCAATTTGAAATTGATTAGTCGGAGAGGGTGGGGGAGATGAACTGGTGTTTCTCCATCGGACGCATATCGAACGAATGCATCGAAGTCGCTGTCTGGAGGACTTCCAGGGTCCTGTCTGTTCTCGATCATTAGTTTTGGACTTGAATGCTCAAGGAAATACTTACTCAATCATGATGAGCTGGGTCTGGTTGCTGTTCTTCTTTTCTAGAGCGTCTTTCACTTTAGATCGACGCTGAATGAAACGTGCAGCGATGTTCATTCGTTGCTGAAACTGGTCATGGCTCTGACCATGAGAGGAAATGTAGACGGAGCCGTCGTCAAAGTAGGCCCAACCGCGAGTATAGTTAAACTCTGCTGGGGAGGTTTTCCTGTAAAGGTTGCCCAAATTGACGCCGTGGTGTGGACGGCCACCTGGTGGTTCGGCGGTCATAAGACGTATAACGTTACTTGGTAGTTCTTCGGGTATAAACCGTATAATGTTTCCTGGCAGCATGCTATACAGATTGCCTAGGTTGACATGGTTCCAGACACGCCCAGCAGGTCTTTTCGACATGGACAGAGCCATGTCATTTGAAAACTGTGCACAGATCTTCAGCGGCGTAGCAATTCTACAGTCTCGCGATCAAAGACGCCAAATATGCAACAGGTCCGGATTGTAGCGGTGACATGATCGTCGTTGGCATTAAACCCTCTGTACCATGTCGTACTGTGATAGGATCGAGTATGTCGAGGTGAACCTTGGGGAGTGCAAAGATTGAGCGAGGCTTGCATTGTTGGTTAGAGACGGATAAATTATAAAGCATTTGTAGAGAGGCTTTTGGTCTCGCCATGTATGGGATGATACATACCTTGTGTTGGGCTTGGTTCGGGAGCTGGAAGAACTTGTGACGCAGTCGCCATCAATTCGGCGCACGGCCGCCGTCACCGCGGTTCCACACCTTTGGGACGATCTACATTTGCGGCGGTCTTAAATCTACCTCATTTCCTGTCGCACACTCAACTTTGCACTCTCCGGCATCTTCTTACGATGTCGCAGCCCCCCGTACCTCGAGTTACTTTGGAACGTGTCCGCCGTTGCAGTTCGTGACACGATTCATGGCTGCTGCTTGAACACGCGACGACCCGCCGTACCCAGGATGACATAAGCCGCACTATTGCCTCTATCTGGACAGAGACGCGAGAGTTGCAACTACCGAAGAAAGAGCATGGGACATGTGGAGCAACCACCGGACGCCTTGACAGTATTGATTCGTGTGTTTTTGATTGGGGTTTCTATTCGCTACTTCCCATCACGACAAGGCTGACCGTTTACCGGTACTAACGCGCCACTCTAACACCCGAAAACCAATCTGCGCCTCGTACCTCAAACGCATCCAAGTAGACTGAGCGGCGTCCTTTGTGTAAGATACATACCGTCTTAAATAGGTAGCGCCGTTGCGTCCTGCTGTACATTTCTGCATGGATAGGCCAACAAAGTCGAAACAGGTAGCAGGCTGATGGTCCCATCGATTGCTGGCTTCACCGGTCAGCCACCCAATTGACAAATTCGGCATCGTAGTTGCAGCGTTGTGGCCACGTTGTGACCGTTGCTGATCAGGCCGCCTGCTTACATTGTAAGGTTGTTTCGACATTGCCTTCAGGTGCTCAGCTCTCTGTCGATGCGGCCCACGTTTGAGATGAGCATTACGAGGTCAGAACCTCGCACGCTCGGGTATTTGTCTAAAGGCAATGCTCTGTGCTGCACTACCTTCTGGCAGGCTGGCTCAGGCGGCGTCGACTTTATCTACGATACTGTCGATTGCCATTGATCGAGTCGAGGGTGTTGTCGGCGTTAGCGGTGCTTTCGACTCAGCTTTCGTGTTGGTAGGCTGTTGCTGTGGCTGTGGCGGCGGCAGCGAAGGAGGTTGGGTCAAGGAATCGTTCCTCACATCATCCATAGACGAGTCGTCCCCGTCAACAAACTCGTCCACCTCTCGCAACCAATTGCTTTTGAGCACATCCATCGGAGGATCCAGATCTGTTGCTTTGCCCCCTTTACGCGCCTCTGCAGCGGTCATCTTTCTTTCCCCTCGTTTGTGCGGGTGAAAGTGCATTCTGCGGAGGTGAGAAGCAGCGTTATAGCATTCGTTATACCTTTTACCAGTCTGACAAGCTTTGCAATTCGCCAGGAACGACTTGTCTGGCGATGTATCGATGGTCATCCAGACTTTGCGCGTCTTTTTGTGGACGCGATTGGTATGACGTCGCAACTCATGCTCGCTCCGGAAGCCGTCGGGATAGTCAGAGCAAGTTGGACACTTCAGTCGCAACACTTTACGTGATGGAGTCTTGGACGAAGTCTGGAATGTGGGTGAAGTAGTGGGCGTGTGGTTCTCCACGGGCGCTGTGATGATGGTCTCCCTCGACATGGACTGCGGCTCAGCCGGATCACTAGTCTGTGTTGCCGTCGACATGGTAGCAGAGGTGGGTGCCTCTTCCTTCATCCTTGCTCTTGTCCTCGTGGGAGGCATGTACACCTGGAGGCTCTCCCAGGGTTCAAGCAGGCTACGGTAGAACAATCAGGTCCTGGCGCAAGGTGGTAGACGGATCCGGTAGTCGATTTTCTTCTTCGGGTGGGGCCGGTTCATCCAACGGCGACTAATGCTGATGGAGGCAGAGATGGTGGGATGGCGGGTTGTCAGGAACTTCAGATGAACTTCGGAGTCGATCTGAGGAGCGGGGGCTGGGCGTGCCAAATACCCTTATGCAGCTGCCTGATAGACTGATTTTCGCTGGGGGAGGTGGAGTGCGACAAGGCTGTGTTTTCAGCCGGCGTCAGCCTCGCACTTGCCATCTGAGTGGGCGGCTTTCCTGCAGCCACCACCTGAAAAGGCGACCTGAATGCTTATTGGGCCCTTCGCTGGACGGTGCTCATCGAGCCTACTGCGAATCAAGCAAGAAGACGCGTACAGTCTAGGGAAGGCTGCGCTGTCGTTTCGGCTAGCTAATCAAAAAGAAACGAACGGTCCATCAGAACCTTGTGTCGGATCACGCCGTCTCAGAGGACTGCGAGTCCAAGAGCGCAAGGCTTGATGCTGGCTGGCTGGCCAAAGCGAGCTGTCGTGATGACGGCTTGGTCATGCTATCGCTATTTCGAGGTGCAGGGTCGCTAATTTTGCAGCTAGGGGCTTCCAAGGACGACATTGCATTCCAGCTGCACTGCCATAAAGTCCAACGACTGCATTGCACGCCGACTCTACCCAGGCCAGCACCAACAGCAGCGTGCCAGAACGCAGCTCCTCAAATTTCTCCTTTGTCCAGCCTCGCGGGCAGATAACCGGATCATCCGCATAGTTGGTTGCAAGCGGAGCCGAACTGGTCACGAATCAGCGTCCGGAAGGCTTGTTTATTTCACGAAGAGTCGCCGATCACGAGCCAATTGGTGCTGTCGGTGCCGTGACGACGACTGTGAGCCGATGGACTGCGTCTGGATTCCTCTTATGCCAGATTCCTCGATCGTGAGCAGCCTTGCTGGCTGCCGCATTCGTCGCTACCACTCAATCGTTATACCAAGATGATGCACCCCCATTCACGGTGGGGCGCGATACGATTACACGAGAAATGTTGAGCTGCTAGCAAACACGTATCCGACCCGTTGACATAAATACGATATGTGGGCATTGGGCGTCATACCGGTCCCCCCAGGATTCCCGAGGCTGGGGACCAGCGGCTGCCCCAAAACCTTGTCCAGCATTGTCGTGGGTTGACCTTCAAAGACCTCTTCGAGACCCTTGAACTTATGCAACACCAAGAGGCACCGCAGCGGGGCTGGATCCGATTGATCAATCCGTTGGACGTCAGAGTCTTTGACTAAAGCATTGATATGCATCATGACATACGAGGCCTCTTGCTGCGGCCTCACGAACTCATGTCGTACCACTGGCCATAAGCCTCCCATGATATCGCAAAAGCCATGCTGACGTAGAAGGCATACAGCAACATGCGAGGACACGCTTGTCAATTCGTAAGCCCTTAGCCTGACAAGGGTAGAACTCAGCGTTTCAGATTTTCTCACTCTGCATCGCCAACTTGCCCGCTACCGATTGCCACGTTGAGTTGAATCAGATCATGCTCACCTTGGACTGTTTGCAATGATTGTGAGTACGAATGCTATCTACGAACCAAGGGCACAGTGGTAATTCAGTTTCGATGAGAATGGCTCGAGCGGCTGGTCAAGGGCTTTTTTGAGCATCACTTGTGCCCATGATATGGTTGATCTGGGGTGGCAGTAAGGTTGTACACTCGCCAACACGACATGTTACACTGATATTCCGGTCGAACATCATGTACTTGGCGCGCTGTGCAACCATAATCAACATCATGGACACCTCACAGCACGTGAGCTGACCGCTTTCCTACGATTGTCCGGTGAATGTAGACAGTAAACTGACCCAGCTGCTCGCTCTGAGACTATTCGAGCGTTGATCGCTCGGGCTCTCCGCAGTGTGCCGAAGCATGCTGAACTTCACGTTCAAACTGCGAAGCCAGCCCCGGCAACACATTATCTTAAATCGCCTCGCAGGAAGATGCAACTTGGATCAAGCAGATTCGACAGTAAATGCTGTTCTCGCTCCGCGTTCCATGCCAGCACCTATAATCACAAACACGCAATTTTTAAGCCACGCACTGAATCACCCGTGTCAATGGCGATCTCGTGGTAAAGTGGGACCCCACAATCACGCCTGGTTACGCTGCGATTTGTCCACACAACGCTTGTGTCTCTGCGGGCAGTTACTGATATTTTGACCTTCACTGTAGCTTGAATTGACGTGACAACAACGTCTCGCACTAACAATACGAAGGGTACGTCTAGCGGCCAGCACGAATTTGAAACGTTGGGTAAGACTTGCTTGCACTCAGCTGCTACTTTTCATCTGTAGAGACGGTTTGTGCTGATGAACGCCGCCTATGTCGACTTGTCAGCTTACTGAGAGTAGCAGTGGCTCACAATGCATAGAACCCAAGCTGGTCGAAATCGTATGCAGCCGTCCCACGCTTATTTTGCCCGTTGCTTGAAAAGCTCATGATGCTAGTCTCGAGGGCTACCTTTGGGTAACATGGCTGTCATGCTCCTCATAACTTGGCTCTTCACAGCGCTACAGGAGTAGTCCACCCGCCACGCAAACAGCCAACGAAATCCGCACAACGAGATGTTCCAATGGCAACAGGGATATATAGAGGGGTGGTCAGCGGGATGCCGCGTGAACCAGTCAGCCTTGCGCGGCACGACCATCTTGGTCAATGGTCAGCCAGCCATTCATTGATTGGAAGCTGACTGGTTCATGTTCCCCAGCTAGCGCACACGGGCGCTTTCTCACACAGATTGGGGAGTGGCATAATGGAATCTAAACCGTCAGGTTGCCTGAAGCTGCCTCTATGAACTGTATAAGGAAGGAGCGGTACCTCCAATTTCAGATCAGCTTGCATAGTATGCTCACATCCAAGTAAGCAGACTGCCAATTGTCCCGCCCTCCGACTTTGCACTATTTACAGTCCTGCGCAGCTCTAGGTACTGATACCTTGGACAATTGGATCTGGTCGTAACACTTGCAGCTAGTTGGACATTACCTAGAGCGTTGAGATTCAACAAGACCACAGGAACGTTGTTATAGCCACGATGAATTTCGTCAATACCTCCCTGTTACTCTTCTTTACACTCGCTCCGGCAACCATTGTAGCAACTCCAAACTTTTCCAACTGGCACCCTCCCTCCTCGACTGATCTACGCTCCCCATGCCCTGGTCTCAACAGTCTCGCCAATGTCAGTTCTCCTTCACCTGCAGCATACGCACAACCTACTAACAATCCATCAGCATGGCATCATCCCGCGCGATGGGCGCAACCTCACTGTGCCTCTCCTAGTCGAGAGGCTAGGAGCCGCACTTCTCCTTTCCCCCGAAACGGCCATGACAGTGTCGCTCGACGGAATGCGCACCTCGTCTGATCCAGCGAGCAAGTCGTTTACGCTCGATGATTTGAATAAGCACAACATTATCGAGCACGATGGAAGTCTTTCGCGACAGGACCACAATCTGGGAGGAACTCGACAATTTGATCCTGAGGTGTTTAAGGAGACGCTGGGATACTTTGATGGAAAAGAGGAAGTGGGTATCGAGGATTTGGCTCGGGTGCGATGGGGGAGGATCCAGACATCTAAGAACCTGAACGAGGAGTTTGTATATGGGCCATCACAGCGAATGAGCTCATATTTGGAGAGCGCGATCTTGCATGGCGTGTTCAAGGATGCCAAGAGTGGGAAGGCGAAAGTAAATTGGATTGACGTGTTTTTCAGTAAGTGAATTTTGAAATTTGAATCTTGTTAGGCGCATGCTGACAGTTTGGCAAGGAGAAGAGCGGTTGCCCTTTGCTGAAGGGTGGCGGCCGGTCAATAAGATGGACGGCTTTTCGTTGATTCAGGGAGTGCTGGGATTGGCATGGAATACAGACGAGAAAGCCAGTGGTTTCAGCGGCACAGTGCTGGAAGAGAATGTGTCCCAACTTTCTGAGCGAGTGGAGTTGTAGTACTTGATTGAGGCGGTCGACTCGGCATGGCTGTCGTGTCAAGGAGGTCTGAGGAGTACACAGTTGCTAAGAAGACGACTGAGGGAATAGCATGTCATTCCAACACCGACGCGACTATACAAACACAAGTGACTATACTCCGGAGCGACAAGCACCGGTAGCTGGAAGCTGTGCAGGAAGCTAAGAAGTAGTGTCGAGTGGCTCCGGGAAGTACCTAGGCACATGGACGGTAGACCCAGACCATCGGATACAGTCGTCTCGAGCATGTCAGTGAGGCAGTCAGGCAGTCAGGCAGTCGTTTGGAGCGCGTGGCAGGGTGTTCGCAGCACACGAACCGCGGTATAAGTGGAGCCCCCCTGTCCAGGTGCACGCGCACAGACGGTGACGTGTTGGCGGGTTGGGTGGGTGCAACGTCCGGGGTGCATCTGTGCATCTGTGCATCCTACCCTTTTGCCAGTCCAGCGCCGAACGGTCCATGTTAGCACTTAGCACTTGGCACTTTGTAGACGCTGTAGACGTTGTAGTTCTTGCACGTCCTTCGCTGCACGCTTCCAGACGACTCTCGCGGCATCGTCGCCTGCACCGTGCAGCCATCGCTCGCCATGCGACCCCCTCTGCCGAGTAGCTAACGTCGCCGCACACGCCATACCATGTCGGCGCCCTCCAGCGACGGCCGCCCCTCGTCTTCTTTCTCGTCGGAGCCGTCGGTCACCTCCTCGCGCACCCTTCACTCGCGGACGTCGGGCACCTACCGCGACAATGGGGAAGGCGGCTCTTCGCCTGCGCCTGGCCCGGGCTCGAGGCACAGAGGACGTCTGCTCAACGGGGACACGCGAGCAGCGTCCCAGGGATCAGGAAGCAGCCCTCTGGATGCAGAGGCCATAGAAGAGCAGGACTTTGCTCACCGCAGACGGCGCGTAGCCAGGTCTGGCGGCGGCGGCTTCCTGCTGGACTCGAACTTCCCTAGTGGCCCACGGTCTCGACACAGCACTCGCCAGGTGCACACTCCAGATGCGAAGGGCAAGGGCAGAGCGCGGCATAGTCGGGCGCCAGAAGACGAAGAACCGCCAGAGCACCGCAGCAGGACGGCTGAGGCTGAGACAGACGCCAGTCGGCTGCGTGTACCCAAGACCAGGAGCGGCATGCCTGACGTCCAGCCTGCCCATCACTCCAAGCAGCTACCCAATGCGATGGAGCGACCGACTGTCGACCCAAATCAGCTCGTCCACATGGCCCTGAATCTGAGCGAAAGCCGCCGCCGGAACATCAGCGCTTCTCAACTGTTGGGTCCCAGTTCGAGAGCGGCGTCTGGTGCACACAGGGAGGGGAGCTTCTCGAACGCTGGCGTCGGCAGCAGTCTGAGGCAGTACCTGAACGAGCAACGTCGAGTGTCGCGCAACATATCGCCCATGGGTACTAAAGGTTCCCCCTCACGACACATGTCCACCAGCATGCAGCGCAGCGGATCCATGGCCTTCTCAGGTTCCCAGGCTTTCAATCCATCGCCTGCCACGCTCCTTCGGCGAGACAAGGCACGTGCGTACATTGAGCTTCGAGCCGAGTACATGCGGCTGCTGGAATTTCTGCCGCCGCTGAAAGCAGATGCTAATGCACCAGGCAACTATGTCTTCACCTCGACCGCTGTTCCTGGCAGTCCTCAAGCCCAGCTCACCCGTGTGCCTTCGTATGCCAACAAGCAGTATGATCTCGGTCGCCCATACAACCCTATACAAGCTCTTCGCAACCGCAGAAGCAGAGCACGCGAGCGACTAGCACTTGCTCATGAACCTGCAGAATTCTCTGACATTGATCAGGTTCATGAGTGGATCGACGAGATAGAGCAACAAGCAAGGCAACCTGGATACCGCAGAGTGGACGGAGTATCGTTACCAGAGATACAGGCAGACAACGATATGCAAGGTGTACAGACAAAGCCACTGAAATCACAGCAAGGCTGGAGCTTTACACCCGAAGAGCTGCTTGCTGATGCCTTCTGGCTTGAACATGGCGAGAACAAGACTGTCATCGAGGACCGCAACGGCCGCAAAATATTCCCACCGCAAGAACCGCCTAAGCAACAGAAACATGACTTTCTTTCTCCGCGCCCTAGCAAGGATTACGCTGATAAGAGGAGACGAAGCTGGGACGGTTTGCCTGGCACCGAACCCACGACTGGTGATGAAAGTGAGCATGGTAGCGAACGTGGTCGGAAGCGAAGGATACTCCAGACAATTCGTGCCGATTCACGACTTCGAAAAGGAAGAGGCAGTCCTCGCAAGCACTCAATCGGTCACAGTGACTCGTCGGACTCAGACACGGATGTCAGCAAGAGCAAAATACGAAAGTCCTTCGATATCGAGCACAACACAGGACCTCTTGCGTTGCAGATGAGAAAGCAACTGGAGTTGCAAACTAGAGGGATCCATTCGAAGTCGCCAGCTATATTCACACCAGACACACCCGATAAATGGGGCAGAGCACATGACGACATCCCTGATGCAAAGACTTCGCGCGATTCATTGGAGGTACTGCGCTTTGCCCACGACAGGATAGATAGCAACGGAACTCTCAAACAACCGCCCAAGAGCCGCACTAACCCCTTGTCGCCTATCAAGTCAGCAGAGCCTCGATCGTCGTTCGAAGATCCAGACAGCACTGCACCAAGTACGCCGCTTCACATGCAAAAGTTCCCGCACATTGGAAGCGACTTGTCTCCACCGCCCAGTAGAGCCGGCTCCGATCTCGGCAAGGCCAAACGAAGCAAGCTGAACTTTTTTCACTCTGCCCCCGAGCATGATGATAAGCACGAGCAAGAAGTAGCAGTCCATGACAAGAAGCAAAGCTCTCGACAGACAAGTGAAGAGCCGCAGGAGCCCAGCGGTCTTGGAAATGCGATTTTTTCAGCACCCGGCGCTGTGAAGAATTTACTCAGCCATCGCAAAAATGACAGCGTGAGCAGCCTTCCAAGTCCAGATAAGCTGCGTCGCAAAGACACCCAAGAGTTCAAAGAGCCTCACTCTGCTGTTACGAGATTCTTCAAGGGTGTGAAGCACGAAGGAACGAAGGTGGGTGATATCATTTTCAGACGGGATCGGGCAGACGACACGGATACGAGTACAGTTTCTGACCGCAACTCTGTGGAGTTTGACGACGATGGTATCCTTAATAATCGACCAAATCTCTCAAGGACGATGACCTCAACGACGGCCGGTAGTGTCACATCAGAGAAAGATGGGCGATATCATCTCAAGCTCCCATCGTTCCGTCCTGCTCATGAGGCGTTGAGTGACAACGAAGATGGATCAGATCTTGAACACCACATCTCTCGTCAATCTCGCGAACGCCGAAACACTCGATCTCCACGTATTGACCGGCTTCTGCCGCCTCGCATGGACCTGGAGCGCGTGTCAACCGCGTCTTCTGCAGCTACATTAGGCCCTGTTCGCAGTCATGATCAAGACCGCTTGAATGAACAGTTGGGCCGCCCTGGTGGTGTTTTCCCGGGCGCTCCCCCGCCAACCGGTCTCAAGGATGCCCAGGGCAGGCACCGCAGTGCTTCGCGTCCTACACTTGATCGACACTGGAGCATTGCTAATGATGACGAGCATGCATTGCAGCGTAGGAAGCGTCAGAACGCCGTAACTCAAGCCGATATCGCACGCGTTCGTGCCCTCTTCCTCTGCTCTGGTGTCAAAGCTAAGGAGATTGCACGTCGCGCACAAACTCCAAATCCACAAACGCCATCATTCCTCACCCTTGCTGCCGAGACTGCAAAGGAACAGCTCTTCCCCGTTCCTAGGAAGGAAGAGCATGTCCTCGCCGCTCGCATCCTAGTGCAGGAACTCGAACGCTCAACATCAGCTCTACATGATGCCTGCGAGCAGTTCAGATCAGGTTCCATCAAAAACCTCAACAGTCGCATCACGAGCCTACGGGATAGTCTAGAAAACGACCTGATGCCACGCATCTTCGACAGCGGCGATAAAGCCGTACGCATTACGAGCGAAGTCTCAGGCCAGGGCCCATTGCAAGTCAAAGAAATCAATGACGAGATTGACCGTATACTAAGGCAGCGGAGACGCCATACACGATGGGTGATGAGTTGGGGATGGTCAGCGGTGGAATGGACGATTGTTGTCGCTCTACGATTTGCATCTATTATCTTTGCAGTGTACGGCCTGCTGAAGAGTGCTGTCGGTATGGTTTGGGCAATAGTAAGGTGGCTGCTATGGCTTTAGTACAAGTATCCTTTCGAGGCGTTGCATGTTGTGGCGTTATATGGAAGGCATTTCAAGCAACGGCGTTCTGGAATGATGTTCGGATACCCCGGGTCATCGGGCTTCTTGTCTATGATTTAGAAACACGTATACTTTGTAATACATAATAGATTCTTTCATTTCCTGTAGTGTCCTGCGGTCATTTTAAAGGCTCGTCGCCACTCTAGCTTTCAATACTGCTGCCTCCGCCTTCGCTTTAGGTGGTCGAGCGAGTGTCCTTCCTCATTCGTCCTTGACGTAGCTTCGCCTCGGTCAATCTTCGTCACGGAAGAATTCAAGCATTTCATCCACCAGCCTCCAAAACTCTTTTTAGCCCTAGCCTCGCCTGTTCCTGACTCGCTTGTCAATGCTCGGCGCATATTCGACCGAACTACTCACACTCGTCAAGATCTCGGTCGCGCATCCTTGTCTTGCCATCCCCGCAGCTCCGCAATCCGGGGTGCAATCTGCGGAGAGATGGAGACAACGGTCAATGGTCGCTGTTTAGTGCGATGGAGCAGAGTATATTGTGCGATAGATCCCATACTATCTCTCGTGTGAGTTCGTCGCAACTGTCATTGCCAAAATGTTGTTCTCCACGAGTGCGTTGGCTCTCCTTGCCTCCGTCTCATCGATTGCTGCATCTCCTCTGCAAGCTCGAGTTGAGAATACAACGAAACCAATCGTCGCACTTGATTATGTCACTCTGCAAGGTACAAGCTCGTCAACGTACAACCTTACGTACTATCGCCGGATCCCCTTTGCCGCCTCGACAGCAGGACAGAATCGCTTCCGCGCTCCCCAGCCTCCAGCCCCCATCACAAATGGCACCTACGACACGGATCGCGGATTCGATATGTGTCCGCAGCGCACGGTCAATGGGTCCGAAGACTGTTTGTACCTAGGCGTCTACTCCCGTCCGTGGCAGCCAGCTCAAAAACTGCGTCCGGTCCTCTTGACCTTTTACGGCGGAGGCTTCATTCGCGGCAGTGCCGAGTTTACCATTCCACCATCTGGCTACCCGGTGTTGAACGTGAGCGAAACCAACGACTACGTAGTCGTGTATTCCAACTACCGTACCAATGTCCTCGGGTTCCTACCAGGCAAGAAGGTTGCAGAGAGCAAAGAAGTGGATTTGAACACCGGCCTTTTGGATCAGCAAGCCGCACTCGTGTGGATACAAAAGTACATCCACCATTTCGGCGGCTCAAAGGACGATGTCACAATCTGGGGTCAGAGTGCCGGCGGTGGAAGTGTTGTGGCCCAGACAATCGCCACAGGCAACAAGGGCAAGAAACTCTTCAAGCGTGCAATGAGCAGCTCTCCCTTCTGGCCAAAGACATACCGCTACGACAGCCCCGAGAACGAAGCCCTCTACCAGCAAGTTGTCTCTGACGTAGGCTGTGCCAATAGCACCAACGAGATCGCCTGTCTAAAGACCGCAGACCTGCAAGCGCTGCGCGACAGCGCACTCAGACTAAGCACCAGCCTCCAATACACCACATCCTCATTCGCATGGGGTCCCATAATCGACGACTCTTTCCTCGCCTCTCCGCTCTCAGACGTCGTGCGAAAGGGGACCCTCAACGCGCCCACAATTCTAACAAGCTACAACCTCCACGAAGGCGAGAACTTCATCCCTCCCGGCTTCCAAAACACCAAAACCGCAAGCGACGGCTTCAACTCCTCCATCTCCTCTTTCGACGCTTGGCTCTCTGGATTCCTCCCGGACCTGCGCGACAAGGATATCGAAAAGGTAAAGGCACTGTACCCCGTCTCCGGCACCGCGGAAGAAATCACATACAATACGACTTATATCCGCGCGGGACTTGTGTACCGCGACCTCGTTCTCGCGTGTCCTGCGTACTGGCTCAGTAAAAAAGCGGAGAAAGGATCGTTGATTGAATACACAATCTCGCCTGCTAAACACGCCTCTGATACCATCTACGTATGTTCCCCCTTTGCCCATCCTCTTCCTCGACGCACCCGCAGTCCTTCACTCTCAAGAATCACATAACTAACATAAACCACAACAGTGGAATCAAGTCAACGCAGTGCAGAAATCCGATCCCTTGACCTACCAAGGCTATGCAGGCGCCATGGCCAGTTTCGTGCAGACGGGCGATGCAAACGCGCATAAAGTGACCAATGCAAGCGTGCCGGGCGTGCCGGATGTGGAGAAGGGGAAGCAGTTTCTGGTTACGGCCGAGGGGTTGAGGCAGGGTGGGATTCAGCAGTTGGAGAAGCGGTGTGCGCTTTGGTTGGATCTGAGTAAGCGGATACCGATTTGAGGCATGTGATTAGATGGATAGGGGGGAAGAACATGTATTGGAGTCTGAAATGCGAGATGAAAGAGTGTAAATGAATGAATGACCTATCCACAGATGATATCAAGAATCCATACCATATCCCAAGACCCTCTAAACGCCATCATAAGTCGTAAATCGCTGAAGAAGCAACAACAACATCACAAGCACCAATGCATCTCTGGACGAACAAGACACCTCACTTCCTCTCACCCTTGCGCCCCGTCTTCCTCAACCTCTGGGCAAGATCCAGCATCCCATCGGCCCAAACCGTCATGTCTCTTTCCTCCTTCACCACCGCACCACAGAAATCTCCCAAAAACGCACTCATCTTCTCCTCGCCATACTTTTCCCCATACACCACCTCAGCCTTCACCTCGACTTCAGTCTCCACGCCCTGCGCGCCCAACGTCCCAACACCAATCTCAAACAAGACTCTGACCTTGGTCTGCAGACCGGGCAGCAGCATGTCGGCTGTGATTCCCATACGCTCGTCGCTCAGAATGCACTCTTCGGTTACGTAGCTGTGTTGCAGCCAGCGCACGCCCTCGGCGACAGCCAGAGCGGTTGCCCAGCCGTTTTTGACGAGTGAGAGGACGGTGGAGATGGGGGTTTGGGACTGCGGGATGCAGTGGAGTTGTGCGCGGATGAGTTGGAGGAAGAAGCGCTTGCATGTTGTTAGGGGACGCGGGTGCGGTGTGGCAGAGTCGCCGATGTAGGCGAGAGAGATGGAGCCGTTGGGTGTTGATGATGAGCCAGTGGAGAAGGAAGAAGGTTGGAAGTAGAGTTCGAGATCCGAAAGGTGCGTCATGGTGATGCTGGATGAGGAGGCCGAGGTGATACTCCAGCCGTGAGCGTTCTCGAGGGCAGTGACTTTGGCTGGGATGAAGTTAGATATGAGTTTGCAGTGGGAACCAAATTATGGGCGTACCTTTCAAGTCTCTGACTTCACTCGTAGACCAACCTCGACATTCCTCACGGACACGTTCGGCAGCTTTGATTTCTGCAATACATTCCACCTTGCGGTCCTTTACGGCATCAATACGCGCCTCTTTGTCAGCGAGATCTTGCTGGAGCTGCATCAGAAGCTCGCGCTTCGCCTGTAGTTCTGCGTCGGTGGCCACGAGGTTCTCTCGCGTCTGCTCAAGTTCCTCGCGGTCGCAGCTGTTTAGTTCATCGTGACGCTGTTGCAGTTGCTTCTGCTCAGTCGACAGTTGCTTCTGCTTCTCGATTAGAGGAGGCAAGACCACATCGAGAAGTCGCTCCTGGTCGAGGAGAGAAGCTTCGTCATGTCTGAAACTCTCCAATGTGTTAAGAAGGCCGGCCTTCAGAGTTCCCAACAGAGTGCTCCTCCAGGTGTACCACTCGCCTCGAGCTTCGAGACGGGCATTGGTCTTCAAATTTTTGAACTGGTTATCCATGACAGCGCGCTGATCGGGAGGTGCTGTTAGGTACTCACTGAACAGCAGCGGGTTCTCCTCTTCAACGTTTGCTTCAATGGTACGCACAGCTTCGCGACCAGATGAGATGTACCTCTTCATCTCATGACAGGCATGTGAATAGAGCTCGTATTCCGGCAAGACGCACGCACCCGCGACGACATAGCGGTCCAGTGTCTCCGGTGTCTCATCAACGTCCATGTCATGGAAAGCAGCTGGAGCCACTGTAGCGCGCCTTTTGCTAGTGCTCAAGTCCATAAAGCGAATCCTGGTCAAGTCCAGGAAGTCTGACAAAGAGATGCGCTCAATCTCTGACGCATCCTCGTCAATTTCTTGAGGAGTCTCCTCCTCCTTCTCTGGCTCTGCACCAAAAATGACACGCTTCTTTGGACTCATGCTCTTTCTCGGAGTCTTCTTCTTAGGTGTTGGGGTCTTCTGCTTGGGGGTTGCTTGTTTCTGAGGAGTTTGAGACTTCTTCGGTGTCATGCCCTTCTTTACTGGCGATACCAGTAATGCTTTTCGCGGTGTCGATAGCAGCTTGATGCTGTTGGACAGCAGAGCTGTACTTCTCAGTGTCGGTTCTTCGCGTGGCGCATTCAATGGACTAAACTGCACAGCAGATAACGACGAACGACGCCTGTTCAGGATTGGAGCATCGATGGGATCATCTGGGATGATCAACGATTCTCTCTTCTTGTTGTGGCTAGTAGGTGTCCTCTGCTTGGTGTGGCTGACGGGTGTAGTAACGGCCTCCTTTGCTTTGATAGAACTCAAAGGAGTCCTTCGCACAAAAGGTGAAGGCTCTACATCACCAGCTGGCAATTGTCGCACAAACTCAGGGGTACCCGGGTCGAGGTTCAGCTTTGAGGCAATGGGGGATTTTGTTGGTGTGCGCTCTACCGGCATTGGTACTGTGTCTAGTGGGCCTTCTGGAGCAGCGGGTGCGGCCGCCTTAGGAGATTCCTTGGGAGATCTCTTGGGAGACTTCTGTGGTGTCAGAGTCTTTGAAGCTGCAGGCGAGGGCACAGAAAGTACCGCAGGCTTCTCAGGTGTAGGAGTCCTTGCAAGTTCCGGAAGTGTGGGATACTCGACTGTTGCGGGCTCCTCAATAGTGGGTGTTGTCGGCTTGTCAAGACGTTTGATTCCTGGACCAACAACTTTGGTAAACTCCATGGTGAAACCATCATCATCTGCATCGCTTTCCTGCGCTTCCTCTACAGGCGCTGGAGCACTCTTGATGCTCCCGACCGCCATAGTGAAGTCCATAGTCTCGTCCATGGCAACGCTGCCCATACTACTGCGCCTGTCATCCTCGTCATGGTCGAGCGGCGCATTGCTCTTAATGGCTCCGATAGCCATTGTGAGATCCATTGTTGCGTCCTCGGCAGCGGGCTCCTCTGACTTGCGGCGGTTGCGAAGGCTAGTACGACGGCTGGCGGGTCGTTTGGCTGGACTGCCCTGGGACGATTCCAGTGTCGACACTCTTCGCTTGAGGCTCTTCCTTCTGTTTCCTGGCGCCTTCGCAGCCATGGCCTGAATACTGCCGAGCGGCATGGTGAGCTCCATGCTCATGCCTGTGTCGTCTTCCATGTCCGAGCTCTGTGCTTCTGGTTGTTCGATTATTCCTCCAACTGCGCGAGTTATATCCATGCTCATGTCGTTGTCGTCGACGTCGCTGCTGACCGGCGAAGATGGCTCAGCTGTCTCCTGCTCTTTCTGTGCTTCTGCAGTCTTGCGCGCCCAAGGCTTGAAAGAAGCCGTGATTTCGTCGTCCGCCATCTCCATGGTCATCTCGCCGTCATCGTCGAGGTCCAGCTTCTGTGTTCCTGCCTGGGCAAATGCCTGTCTCAGCGCCGCGTCTAGTCGCGCACTGCTCTGTGAACTGTCCTCTGTGTCGGGCGTGGGGTCCAGGTTCGCCGTCGCATCATCGCCGTCGTCCGACTCGCTCTCGACATCTTGTCCGCCTGGCGAGGCATTGTCACCGCTCAGAGGGCTCGAGGAGTAGACGTCGTCGGGGTTGTTGAAGTTCATGGGTGGAATGCCGGAGCTGCGGCGGTTCTTCTTCTGGTGGCTTTCGCGCTGGTTCGCAGGCGATGTTTCGTCCTCGAGCTCTGGTTCTGTGATTTGCTCGGGCGGTGTGGACGGCGGTTCGACAGGATCTGATTCGGTGGGCGGTGCCTGAGATGCCAGCGAGGCTCGCCGTGTCGCGTCAGAAGCGGCGGACGAGCTGGTGGCATCGCGCATGTACTCGACTACGTCCCATGTGTGCAGTGTGGCTTCGGGCGCGAACGATACGCGTCTCTTAGCTGTTGACCCATGTCAGACCTTTCTCTCCAATCTCTGTGAGCATTGCAGCGTACCTAGTGACTTGCGCCGAGCTTCTTTGCGCTTCTTCTCGTCTTCTGCGTTTGACGACAAGATGGACTTGACCGCCGGGACGAACGCGGACTGCCTAGTCAGCACCTCTTCTCCCAACACTGTTCATACACCACACACCTTGCGCCTGTTCCCACTGCTTGCCTTGAGCGCGGGCTCCTCTGCCTGTTCGAGGCCACCAGGGCCGATGCTTTTGCTACGCGTTTTTTTCTTCGAGGCTGATTTCTTGGGGGACAACGACGGCGCCTTGAACGATGTGCTCGCAACGAGCCCGTCGGCGATGTTTTCTTTCCCGTCGACGTGCGCCATGGTTGTGTCGTGGCGAAGTGTGGGGGGGTGTGATGCGGTTCGCGACGAAAGACAGGCAAGGTAAACAGCGACCCACATCAACAACAAGCCCACGGCGCTAGACTCGAACAGGTAACGCTCCAAATACACGCGCGTGCGACTGGAAATGATTGTATCAATTGCAGTGCACCTGTTGGGCTCGTAAAGTATTCCACTCTAACTTTGCAGATTCGTTACATCCGCAGTGTCCATGTTCCTGACCGATCTTGTTGGTGAGGCAGGCGCCTATTACAACCCACACATCACAAACCTCTATTGATCCCCTCCAACCGATGCTTGAAGTCCTTGTCCGCAATCTTCTCCACCTTCTCCGTCTTCTTGAGTTCAAATCCTGCCCTCTTCTCCCATCCTCTTACAGACTCGGTATGATCAGCACGCTGGTCAACCTGGTCTAATGCATCTCCGAGATAGCCTCTCAGCAGTCCTGGCAGCTGCGTCTTAAATTCGTTCTGTTCCATGAAATCCTGTGTGATGCCGAGATCCTTGACTAGCAAAGCAAGACCAAACCCAGAATTGAAGGTGCGAGGGAGAGCCTGGGCGTATTAGCATTCCAAAAAGTCTGCAATCTTGCTGTGCAACGGGGACCAAACTCACATCGCGTCTAAAAGTGTCGAGCGTTGGAAAGCATACGCCCGTCCCTACATTGAGCACATCGATCATCTTCTGTGGATCCAGTCCAAACTTCTGCCCTGTTACCAAGCTGTCATTCAGCGCGCAGATACTCGATGCCATAATGTAATTGTTCAGCGTCTTCATTGCATGTCCAGATCCCAAAGGTCCCATGTGGAACAGGTATCCCGCCATGGCTTGCAGTACTGGCTTGACCGCCTCGTAGATCTCGTCAGAGTTAGCACCAACCATGAGTGTCGACTCGCCAGCATCGGTCGCGTGCATATACGTTTGCGTGATAGGTGCGTCGACTAGTGTGAGCTCTTGGGCGGCAAGGTCACGACCAAGGGACTGCGTGTCAAATGGAGAGGAGGAAGAAGTATCGACTATGATCGTGCCTACTACATATCAGTTCATGTGCTGCCAATGAAACCGAATGTACTAACCTGGCCGGAGTGCTTTGGCGATTCCCTGCCCAACGATAACTTCTCGAACGACCTTCCCTTGCGGCAGCATAGTCACGATCATGTCGCAGTCTTTAAAAGACTGTGCGCTACCATCTGAAGCAGTTGTATTCGTCCATTCTTTCGCAGCCTTCTGTACTTTATCCCTATCGATATCGTAGACTACAACGTTGAACCCGTTCTTTGGGAGGTTTGAGGCCATGGAAAAACCAGCGTTGCCCAGACCAATGTAACCGACTGTTTTCACAGCTCTGGGCGTCTGCGAGGTAACCATATTGATATCGCAATGAGTGCAGATTTGTTGATTAGACAATACTACTCACGGTAGGCTCAAAACTGTCCGAAAGCTCGACTTGTGAGGATGAGCCTGTAAGTCTATCATCTTCATAGTACCGGACTTCTCTGCGAACTTGTAGATCACGGAGAGCCTTCCAGCAGCCCTGTCAGATCCAAAATGCTACGGTTATAAGGGTTGCGGGGAACAGCCATTGACATTTGCGGGGAAGCCGGTGTTTGGTACGCTAGCGGCTGCAGTTCGACATCATCAAGAACCATGCAGGTAGCTTGCATCTCTAGCTCCCTGATAGATGCGGAAGTTGACGAAGTTGTGGTGTTGGGCGTTTCCTCATCGAACTTCCTGGAAGCAAAGTGTCTTGCTCTGGGTTTCAATTTCGTTGATGACTTCGCGTGTTCAAAGCAGCAAGCGTGGATCGTCAGCGCCGCGACAAGCAGCCAGCAATAATCTTTCAAAAGGATCGAGTGCTTCCACCTCATCCTTCTCTGACCACTTGCAAGTGAAATCTTTGTAAGCAGTAAGACCATCTTCTGCGAGCATCCCAGGCAGAACAATGCTCTTCCAATCCTCGGGATCAAACTTCCATGCTCGGAGATCTTTGGTGAAGGGAATATGAGCAAGCACAGGGACCTGATCTGCGAGGCCATCTCTTGCGTATAAACTCCATGCGCAGCGCACAAACACTGACATCATGATGGTGCGCCGAAGCGACTCGTTAAAGACCCATGTCTCGTAGCAGTTGGCAAGCAAGGTGGGCTCGTTAAACGATCGTTTCCAGAGCTGCGCAGCCCAGGTTTCTAAGAGCACATTGTGCTTCTGAGCCTGCGCCTGCTGAGCTAGGCTGGTGTCAAATAAGCGAATGATTTGGTAGATTACAAGAGTCTGAACAGCAGCAAGATGCTCCAGAAGGTCCCAACTCTTTGATGCTACTCTCAGGTTCGCGACCTTCGAGTTGATGCTGTTTGCAATCAAGGCCGTGTTCGCACTCGTCTTGCACAAGTACAGAGCTGAGATTGAGACACAATCCTGGTACGACTCTGGCTGATAACTCTGCCAGAGGTTCTGGTGGAGGAACGGCGTCGATCCTGTATATGCCATCGAGGGAACATAGGAGCGCAGCGCCCGTAAAACGTATTGAACTTGATCATCGTTCAGATAGGCTGGTGCTGCAACCTCAGGCCAAAGCATTCGAGCAAATTGCAGCTCATGCAAGGGTATATTGTCCGACAGCAACGAAGCTGACGACTCCAGTTCGCTCTGCCAACTGACTGGGCTAGAATCATCTGGACTGCTTGACGCGCAAGAGGACAGTAGACGAGCGTGACCAAGCACATCGGTGCTTGCGCCGTTGTGAGGGAGGAGCGGGAGGAGCTCGGTCGAGCTATTGACAGCGCTAGCTTGCCGCGGCAAGCTCTGGCGGACAATCACCTTCTTGTCGCGGACCGACGAGGTCACCGCGTATATGCATTCGAGGCCCTTCGCGAAACAGCGCCTGCAGGACGGGAATTCGAGGTCGCATCGGCGTTTGCTTTTCACGCAGGCTGCGCAGCTCTTCTTGCGTGTCGCGGAGATGTAGTGCATGTTTGGGTGGTGGAGAAGATCTCCGTGGAATCGATCAACCAACTCCTGAGAAACGAACGAGGCGCGCCTTGAGGGACGACGGCATTTTGAGGCCTTCATTGCTGACAGTGCTCATGTATCGTATATCCCGTCTGACTCAGCATACGATGATAGGAGGTGGAACTCCGCAGCTTATGCGTGGCTAAACCGCTTGCATTCCTCTGCTTGGCAAGCATGGTTGCGTGACTTGAAGGACTTCAGATTGAGTCAACAATGATAGGATCAATGACAGGCTCAATCTTTCTCTTGTGTAAACGAGTTTTGACCACAGCGACGAGTCTCAACTAGGCACTGGCTAGTCAGGCTGCACAAGAGGCTGGTGCAGAGGCTGGTGCTGGGTTTCTTGATGCAAGTGTGGATCACGCACCGTTGCTCCTCCAAACGCTTGCATCCACGACCCCCAATCTGGAAGCCCAGATCGATCTCGCGCGTCCCATCCTTACGCGTAAACGGTCCCACGCACGCACCCAGGCCCCTTCACATTATCGCCCAAAGGTGTCTTTGAAGCTGCGACAACTGCGACAACAATAAAGGCCCACGTGCCCCAAATTAGAATTAGATTCCGCATCTGAAGCACGAAACCAGAGGGCAATGGCGTCCACCGTCTTCGCTTCATTTGCGCCGAACCAAGCCCAAACCGATGCGCCGTCAGTCTGGTTTGGGAGGGAAAGCCGTGTGATTGGCCGGAGCACCGACGTCATGGTAGGGTCCGTTCGTTTTCACATGTGAAGTGTCGTGTCTGAGAACGGACAACGGCCCCACGTAGGCCGCCTCACCTGCTCATCTCAGCTTCGGTCGAAAGACTTCTTCTCTGCTTTCAACTGTGAGCCCGCCAACTTGAAGACATTGCAAAGAAATCCGGAAGAAAACCGTTGTTTGCGCTTTGTTCAAATTGCTAGCTGTTTTTTCGGAACTAGGACACCTCACCTGACGACTCCGCATTGTCTCGCGGTCACGACTATCCGCGACACTTGCCGCAAACCACCAACACCACACATCGATATGGCCGTTCAGGATTCGACAGGTGCGAAGAGGGCAATGTATCTCCTCATGGGGATCCCTGATCGGTTCAACGAGTTCTGCCACATGGACCAGATCACCTTCGTTCAGCTCGCTGATTGGATACTGAACAACGTCGAGTCCCAACTTGCAACAAACATCAGCATCGAAGAGAGCTTATTCGTTTTCCTCGATATCGTTGCACAGGGAAACAGCTTCAGCAGCGCGGCATACGGCTGGGACCATGATGTCCAGCTCACACAAGGGTATGCCAAGCTAGTCTACTGCTGCTAGTCGGGTTGCTGACCAAGTTGACACAGCATCTTTTTGAACGTCCTGAATGCTCTGACAGTCCTTCGCGAGAGCAAAGAAATCTCGTCATCGTGTCCGTCTATCAATTCAACGAAGAGCCGCTGGCGGATCGCGAAGACTTGGCGCCCGGGCCGATCGAGGATGGACGGCCTTGTCAAGGTCGGCAACGACGGCATGTCGAGTGATGGCCTCGAAGTAGACCAGGAGGCTCTCAAGCAGGCTCTGATGGCGGTTAACAACTTCATGCATGAGCGCGAAGAGTATGAGGATTTTGAGTGAACGGAAACATTTGCATGATCGGCGTTTGGTTTGGCGCAATGGTAACGACAACGGTAACGGAATTGGCATTGCGACGGTTGGGTATTGGGTATGGGACATCGGCATGCCCGTTTGGGTATTCGCTTCGTTTGTATGTATGTCGCTCGGTTTTCGAATGCGACTGTGATCTTCGATCGAAGACACCTTTTCTCTCTACAGCCACTCTGCACACGACAACGTGCGCTCTCCGTCTTTGCCGTGATCTCAGTCCATCTGTACGGCGCCAACTGTACCCGGACTGAGCACGCTCAGCCTCCCCTTCTTGATCCCCAAACCTTGCTCAATTCTTTGTGCCGGCTCGCCACGCGCTTGCCTCATCAACGCCAACTGGATAACCCCAGCATCCACATATTTCCTTCCTTCAAAACCTCTTCGCCCAACATTGCCGAGCTCTTGTTCAGCCTCCTCTGCTATCCTCCGCCGTGCGTCCAGTACTCGGAGTACTGGGTTGTTTCTCGGGTCGGGAAATGCTGATTGGGGTGGCGCCTGCATCATGTCGCCAAGTAGTTGCTGTGATGGACGCTGTGACTGAGGCTGAGGGTCGAATTCTGATCGTGACGTAGGCGAGTAATGAGGGTTGGGCTGTACAGCTCCGAGGCTGCTGAGTCGAGATGCGAATGCCGGATCGCGCGCATCCATGTCGATCGCTTCAACAAGGCGTTAGAGTAGCTCGACTGACTATCGTGTGTGCTCATGCATACCTTCTGTCTTGGTCTCACTGATCTGGGGTGGCGGCTTCACGGTAGGTCCAGGAGCAGGACTCGCTGCCTGCCGTGGTGCGGAAGGCGCGGGAGCTCGAGCCGTGACATTGCTGGGAGGTGCGCGAGTGGGATATTTGCGTGCAGCAGCGCCAGCGGCACTGGCACTTTTTGAAGCGGAGGAACCCATGTTGGTGCGTGAGGGGTTATCAAGGTTCGTTGGGGTTTGTTGAGATGCAGAGCATCGATAACGTCAGATAACGAGAATACACTTTGGGAACTTACTTTTGGAACATGGACCCTGGTCCGTCACGTGTGAGATGCATGAAGTCATCCATCAGTCCGATCGACACTTTCTATTCACTCGATGTAACCTTGGATAGATAGAATCGCACTTGACATCAACTGATTCCTGGTATCTTGCAAATCTACCACTACTGCTTGGCTTCTGCCGCATCGTCACGGTAGTGTCCTGCAACCAGGAACGCCAACTCCAGCGCCTGCTTCTCGTTGAGCCTAGGATCGCAGTAGGTAGTGTAATTCAGACTCAAGTCCTCGTCGTCAAGCCCTTGACTTCCACCTGTACACTCTGTGACTGCGTCGCCAGTAAGCTCGAGGTGCATACCGCCTAGGAAGGAACCGTGTTGCTTGTGAATCTTCAAAGCCGAGGAAAGCTCAGAGAAAATGCTATCAAAAGAGCGTGTCTTGATGCCAGATGCTGCGCTGCGCGTGTTTCTGCCAAATGTCAGTCCTTGTTTTCAGTCGAGACTCAGGAGGTTTCTTACCCGTGCATGGGGTCGCACTGCCAGACTACGACGTGACCACTACTCTTCACGGCTTCAATGTGTCCGCCCAGCATCGACTCCACCTTCTCAGCTCCGTAACGGGTGATCAGAGTGACCTTGCCGATGTCCTTGTTAGGGTTGACAATGTCCAACAGCTCGATCAACTCGTCGTTCTTCATAGAAGGCCCGACTTTAATACCGATGGGGTTCTCAATGCCGCGGAAGTATTCGACGTGACCTCCGTCAATCTGCCGTGTACGGTCTCCGATCCAGAGGAAGTGTGCTGAGGTGTTGTACCAGCCCTTGCCATCTGTCGAGCTTTGAGCAGCTGGGTGACCAGCAGGATGCTTCAGCCTTCTTGTCAGGCTCTGTTCGTACTCAAGAACAAGACCCTCGTGACTGCTGTACAAGTCTACAGTTTGCAGCTGTCCTGATGTGTCCGCTCCAATCGTCCTCATAAAACGAAGCGAGTCAGAGATACTGTTGACAATGGCAGTGTACTTGGTCTGCAGCTCCTTGTCTCCTACGTGACCAAGGCCCCAGTCCAGGGGGTTGTGCAGATCAGCGATACCACTCGCCAACTGCGCTCGGATGTAGTTCATCGTCGTAGCGGAGTGGAAGTATGCGCTGACTAGTCTCTCTGGATCCACCCTCCGGTGCTCAGGATCATAGCCGTTCAGAATATCGCCACGGAAACTGGGAATTTCCTTACCATCCACAACCTCTGTAGGACTCGATCTCGGCTTTGCGTACTGTCCAGCTATCCGGCCAATACGAATGACAGGCTTGTTCGATCCCCAAATCAACACCAAACTCATCTGCAGAAGGAGTTTGAGCTTAGCATCGATGGGATCTTCAGCGCAGTAGGAGAATAACTCTGCGCAATCACCACCTTGTAGCAGGAAAGCCTTTCCAAGGGCTGCATCGCGAAGACTTTGTCTAAGCCTGACGATCTCTGTAGGTGTGACAATCGGCGGGAGTTTGGAAAGCTGCTTCAGTGCCGCATCTGCTGCTGACTGATCCTCGTACTTTACTACTTGCTTTATAGGCTTTGACTGCCATGCTTTGCGCATGTTAGAGGAGGTTGTTCCATATTGGAATACACTTACACGTTGGTGACCAAGTGTCGAACTGGCCATTCGTCGGCTGAGGCTGTGCAGTACCAGACATGTACTGTTTGAGATAGTTGGACAACACGTCCATAGTTTCGTCGCTCATTGTGCTATATGCGCTCGAGTAGAGCTTTTGGACTGTCAGTTTGATGGACAGAACAAAGAGGTTGGAGGATGGCTTTCAAAAATATGAGGTGGATTGAGTCACTGATCAATCTCGTCTATATGAGATGCTCCGCAAGGGTGTTGCTGCAAAATGACCTCAATAAAACCCATGCGCACATGACTCAATGTAGACAATAGGGCGCGCAAAGGCTGCTTTAGAAAGTCTCGAAGAAAGAAACAATCGATGAATCAAGTAAATGAGCACTAACCTGAGATTTGCGTAGGTGAGAGAGTTAGGATACAGACAGTGGGTAAATGTCTTCTGAGCAGTCCGTGTAAAGTTCTCGTTCGATCTAAAGTGCGGAACTTCCGTGACAAAAACAGAACGAATGTGCTTTAACCTCTTTTTCTGCAACGAATCGCGGCCTCTGATTTATATGATTGGTCAATGGCAAGGGATTACCGAGTTCGATTGCCACCTTTAGCTTACAGCCCACTCGGAAAGTGCCCCACATCTACATCATCGTAGCTTCGAGTACTCACTTGGGGCATATGAACTTCAATACTCCTCACCTATTTATCTGTGCAGTATAATAAACTATCACGATGGCAGAACCGCAGCCCTCCACCGTCCAAGAAGGCGCCGCTAACCCGCACGCTCCAACCAGCACACCTTCTGACCGCGCAGCGGCCGCAGCGCTTTCAACCCTCGACGCACAGGAAGACAATGGCGTGAAGAAAGAGGTTGATGGCAAGGCACTGGATAAAGCTATGAAGGGTTTGAATGTCAAAGATGCTAAGAGCGAGGAGAAGAAGAATGTCAAGGTTGAGCCTGCTGATGTTAATCTGCTGGTACGTTGATTTGTGAAAATAGGATGGTGAGAATGGAGGCTAATAACATGCGTGGGGCAGATTTCGGAACTCGACCTGAGCAAACAAAAAGCCACAGAGCTGCTGAGAGCATACGATGGTAGTGCTGTGAAGGCTATGATGGCTTTTGTTTTGGGGAAAGCTTGAGAATGCCTAGATATCACAAGCTCTCTATTGCTGGCTATCTTCAGTGCAGTGGCCAAGCGTGATTACCACGTATAATTATAGTGAGAACACACAAATGCATCACTGCCTAGGACTTCAGCCAACACCGCATGACCTTGCCCAAGCTTACTAAGGCTGACACGAGTGTTATCTCGGAACAGTAGTACGGGCACTGATCTGTGTTGGGATGCTATGTAGGATGTGCAGGAGATGACGCAACAGCAGAACCTGAAATGATACCATGCGCTGCCGTAGCATGGATGAAATGTAGTGATAAACGAGTGTTGCTCAATTCTATCGCAGCGGTCTAAAAGCGGCAGCACCCAGACGTTTGTATCTTACACATACCGGTTGCGTTATAGCACTTCGTGATCTATCTTCGTATATACGATCTATCCACTCAGTGTTTTCGGTTGTTCAGCCCTTCTTGCCCTTTCCTCGAATTTTACGTTGATCTGGGTTTTCCAGCGTCCATACAATTCGTATCCTACCACGATGATGAAAGGAATTCCTACTATTATGCTCGTCACCTGCCTCGCAGTCTTCTTGTATTTGGGCGGTAGTTTTGCGTTTGGCGTTGGCTCGATAATGCGCCTAGGGTAGTTCGGGGGAGGTCGTGGAGCTGAGGGTGCAGGTTTCGCGAAGTTAACACGCGGCCTTGGCTCAGAAGTGGGAGAGGGCGCGGTGATGGGGTTACGCGGAAGCGGAATGGTCGTAGCTCGTGGTTTGGGAGGGATGATATTCGCGCGGTCGTTTGGCGAGGCGGTCGTAGGTGGGATGAAGGGTTTTGAGGGAGTGTCGTCTACAGGTTGTTGAATTGGGGCAACGGGTGCTGGGCCAGGAACAGGTGGGATCATGGGCTGTTCGACTTCCTGTGCTGGTGGTGGCGAGGGCGGTGGTGCGATGTCTGCGCTTGCAGAAGACTCTAGTGTCGCAGCGGGGGTGATTGGGACGACGGGCGCTGGACCAGGGATAGGCGGAATGAAGGGCTGCTCGGGTTCTGATTGTGGTGGAGTTTGTGTCGCAGCGCGTTTTGAGAGAGTTCCTGTCGCCTTGACCTCATCCAAAATCTTGCTGTTTGTTGGTGTGACAGGCGTAGCCTTCTGTGCGGCACTCGTTGCAGTAGATGTAGCTTTAGGCGCTGGTGTCTCTTTCTTGATCTTGTAGTCGGACACCCGTGTCAATGTCTTCTTCTTCTCCTTCATGGAATCCACCGTCTTCGCCTTTGCTGTTGGCTTTGTTTTTGTCGATGCGCTCCTTACTGCAGGCTTCTCTGGCGCCGCTGCACCCTCAGTCGCAACCTTGCTCGGACGTCCGCGCTTCTTGATGGCTGGTGGGTCAACTGTCATCGTTGCGGGTGTTGCGGCAGCCATTGGATCGTGAAGAGCGTCGAGATGACAGTCCGAAAGTAGGAATATCAATGTTTGAAGTTGCGGCGCGTGGTAGGGGGATTCAACACGTCGAGGGGCACCGGCTAATGAAGAGGTGTAGATTTTGGGCAGATTGCGCGACAGGATTCCGCGCCAGGGTTATCGATTGTGGTGAGGTCATTCGCCAGTTCCTCATTTCCACTGAACGCGCAACCTGGACTGTCAACAACACCATCGACGTGATAGACACAACTATCTTACAACATTCAAGTAAGCATATCACAGTTGTTCAGCATCAACGCTGCCGCATGTGTTGTTTGCAGCTCTTTCGATATGTAATTGCGGCCTAAGAAGCTGGATGACGGTCGTTGTTACTTGTATTTATGTATTATCGTGTATCGTGTATCGTCTCTCATCTCCACAATCTATGTCTTGTCTAATTTCCAAGCCATGTCAGATGGTCTTTACTCGCCGCCCAAATGCAACAAATATGCATATTATCCTTGGGATTCTGAATACAGACAAGGAGCATAACAAATAGGTTCTAGCTGAAATAGCTATCTTGAAAGTTCACAGCGCTCTCCTTACGTCGCAGCATGCCCCTTGCACCAGAAAGATCGAGCATAGGACCTGCTCCGCTCCCCCGTCTGCTATGCGCTGGGCTGTTGTTGGCCGAGCCTGCGAAGGGCGTGGTTGGGGTCACCGAAGGAAGGGATTCGACATGATTTGGTGTCGGAGGTTTAACAGTAAGCTCTGGCGCTACTGGCCCTTGTGGGTGGAAAAGACGCTTGTAACGCAGCTCCGGTGAGCTTGGTGCAGGTACGCTGTTGGTAGCCGGAGTCATGGCAAGATTCAGCAATGTGCCAATGTGACGATCGGAAGAAGTCGAAATGGCAGGCGTTGTAGGTACAGAAACGGAAAGAAAAGGTACGTGGCGCGTGGGTGGCCACAGATTTATGTCATGGGACGAAGGTGATGTGACAGGTGATGGAGAGGAAAGAATCTCAGAGGTGTCTGAGTCAATCTCTGCATAGTACTCTCGGTCCGTTGAATCTTCCTCGGGGTTGGTAGAAGATGAGATAGCATCTACTGTGCGAACGTCTGATGCTCTTGAATGACGCCTCGTGACGTTCCGGTCAGGTATCTGCGCAGGTAGTCTAGGTGTCGATCGTGTCAGGAGTGGGCTGAAGAGAGCTGATTTTGCCTGGACTGGGCTAGATGGTTCTGTCTTTGTCTCAAACCGTATTGTCTTGCTACTTGGCCTCGTCCGGGGTACTGTGTATGATTCGTGGCCTTGTGAGCTTGGACGTGAAAGGGTGTTGGGACGAAGGTCTATCTGAGCCGAGTCGAAGACAGCGCGTGCTTTCAATTTTTGGATCAAACCGTCTAGGGCAAGTTCGATCGCAACATGGTTTTGTATCCTTGACAGTTTTGGCCAGGTAGCCTTCTGCCCGGTGAGAAGACAGCCAAGCATGTATTCTGTTGTTGGATTGCTAAGAACCCTGGGAAAGTCCGCATATGATATAGCTGGAAAAATGTTGATATCGCCGGAATAACGTTGACTAAGAAGCCCTCTAAGCTTTGTGACATAGGTGGGAAAGACACCTATATCCGCAAGGACTTGCAGCCGATGTAGCACTTCGCCCTTGGCAAGGCTCGCCACGCTGCTCATCCAGTGTGGGCCGGCCGAGAATGCAGTGCCTTGCACCTCGGCAGCTACCATTTCCTCTTCTGTTTCCAGGAAAGGAACCACATGTGGATTTACTTGAGAAACGATAAAATGGTTGACGTTGAACATCTCAGAAAGACGTGTCATAGGAAGATCATTGTCAACAGAACCGTCAATCCATTTGGCATCAGGATCAGCATCCCAGTGAACCTCTTTACCCGTTTTCAGATCCTTGGCTATGAGTTGGGCTTGCGCATACACAAGTGGTACTGAGCATGAAGTACACCTAAAGAAGTTAGCATACAGATTTTACGAGAGGAGTGGGGATATCAATTACACTGCAGACCAGATCATCACATTTGGCGCTGTAATGTAATTCAGGAGTCTCGGCAGCTCGTAGATCGACGACGTCGACACTGGAATGTTGAGGATGCGCCTTGTACGATTGTATGACTCTTGAAATGTCATATCGCCGAGCATCTGTCGCATGACCCTCTTCAAGTGAGTCATGTCGAATAAGGTGCCAGTCTGACACAACCGCGCTACCTTCTGTAAGATACTCTCTGGCTCGCCGGATTTCTCGAATACGTCCAGATCTCCATAGCAAAATTCGTGCAGCACTGCCGGTATCTCCGCGTCCGTCTTTGTACACAAAACAGCGCATACGATGCTTCCAGCAGAAGCTCCAGATATGATGCGTGGTAATAGACCAGCGTCCCATAGACTCTTGACAACTCCAATGTGGTTCATGCCGAATGTTCCACCCCCTGACAAAAGCAATGCGCTACGTCCAAACGATTGGCGAGCTTGAAGCAGTTGCTGGATGAGTAGCTGTGGCTCTACGGGGCACTGATCGCCTTGCTTAGCCGAGACATCGAGCAGGGCTGTCATCGTCTGCTGTGCTGAATCGATGTATCGCTCGATCAACTTTTTTGTACCAATATGTGAGTGCTTGTACAATCGTAACCCGCCCATGTCGCCGAGACCGCGAGTAAGTGTCGTTCGTATCAAGAAAAGCATCTTTCGTACATCACAGCTGAGCCGAGCATCGTCCAGTTCCTGAAGACGGGCAGCGACCAGCGCCGCGTCGTACTCTGGCGATTCGTCTTGGTCTTTCCAGGCATTGTTTCCTTCCAAAACATCGAGGTCGGTCGCGGCGGCTTTCCATTCGTCGTACGTTTCGGCCTGTGATGAACCACGTTAGCATGTGACAGCCAGAACACCGAGCGCGGGAACCCACGTTGTTCATGCGCAGGTACAAGATCTGCTTGCGACCTGCATCCTCGTCCGGCACATCTTGGAATGACGCGTTGTAATGACTGCCAACTGCATGGCCTATCGTCTGTACAGGATTGCGAACGAGTTTCGCTAGTGGTGAGAGGAATCCGCCGTAGCTCCTTCTCTTCTTGACAACTCTGCTGGTGTTCTTTTGGTTCCCTGCCACATGCAAGCGCGTGCTGCCTCCCGACAGTACCGTGTCGGACAGGAAGGACATCGAGGGTGAATGTACGCCATGCGCAGCTGTTATGGTGGCTGGAAGTACCGAAGGTGCCAAAAGGGGAGGGATTGGGCGCGAGAGTCAGCGATGTAGCCGGAGAGGCCGGTATTCGCGTATACAGGGAATGTTCCTTAGTTGATATATAGGCTGGTGTCTAGTAGGCGATGCGGTGAGTGGAGGTCCGTCATCTGTCAGTAGTGGTCATGCGCTGCGTTAACCCGGCGCGAGTCGCGGAAGGTGCACAACGGCTGGCGTCCCGGTCCAGGAAAGGGTGAGAATGAGCGACAGGGAGTGCTACAAGACAGGCAAAACATGTGCAAATGACAAAACGCATCGAGATTTCAACTAGCTGGCACTGCCAGCGGACACGCTCGGTTGATCCAAGACTTGTGGGCACATGAACGTGGTTTGCCGTCATCGTCAAACATGCAGCTAGATAAAGGCGGCAAGCATAACGTCGTATCGATAACGAACTGTACCCAATTCGCGCGTTCACGAGACCTGCATCTCTGCTGTGCATACCAAACCTTGACGTGCGACGTGTGTTCCTGCAGGTGGCTCGGTAGCCCTTCTGCATGTCCCGTCATACTTTTCGCCGTAAAGCGGCGCCTGGCAGAAATTGCGATTACAGTTTGCAAATATCCCATCCCATCAACGCAGCGACCTTCCCTGCTTGAAATGCGTGACAGGACACGTTTAAGCAAGATGTATATTGTTCTACTTTTGCGCTGAGACACGGGCCGCCCACTCTGCCGCTCCACAAACCACAGTGATCGTGCAGGGGCTTGGAAGCTGGAGATTGTGGAGTCAGGCTGCTTGATTTGGCTGCAACCTTCAGCTTCGTCGGTTCACGAGGCTCTGCCACTGAGCTGAGCTGACACCCGGGGGCTGTCATCCGGGCACATTCCTTTTCACATGTCAAAACCTGAGCTATGCACGGCACTATGACATTCTGATTCTTACCTGAACAAGAGGAAGTCAACTCTAGATCAGGCTAATAGTTCTCATTAGACCAACAACACCACACAACCACTATTTACGTGTGACAAACAACTGCCTTCGGGCCCGCACCCTGTGCTGTGGCTAACGCTTTGTTTGTAGACCAGGACTACCATCTACGGAGGAAGAACAATCGAAAGGACCGAAAGTACGAAACTAGAAATGAACTTGCTTGTACATGATAACCTGACTATAGTGCAACGGCATGTGTAAGACTCGACAGCCAGGAGATATAAGCTCGACGATAGTGCAATGCATATGACGGTAAACCCCTAAAAGACAGATTCATGTAGAACATATGAGATAGACATTGGTTACCATGGAGGTTCGTCAAAATGAGAGACTAGAAACAACACGAAAACGTAAGAGTGCGAGAATGGCGATGCATCCATAGAGATTGAGTCCCCAAATGTTGGATGACTGTACACAGTAAGAATTAAGGCTGCAAGCGTCTTACAGACCGATTTATGTACAGATGATTCAATAGCCTTGATAAGAGATGTCAAATTTCGACGGCTATGCACAGAATCTATGCCAAAAAGGCCCACTTCAGAAACAGTTCACATGTATTGGTTGTTGTAGTGCAGCGGAGAGTTCGAAGTTCCGCGGCGCGCACGGCCACAACAAGGCGTCCTGTACCAGATCTACTGGTACGTCATTCGACCGGCGCGTAGGTAGGCACCAACCAAGAACTTGTCCTGTTCATCAACACTAAGCCCCTGGTGTACCCCTACGCACATCAACTTGGGCTCCTACTATCGTTCAGACTCCTCTAAATCTTCAAGGTCATCTATAGCCACGCGACGTGATCCTTTTCAGCTTCTATGGGCATGACGTAGTCTCGAAATTACACAAGACTCTCGCGCATCAAGGCGTTGCCTCACAATGGATTTACAGACTATCATCGCTGCCAGCAATGGCACTGATGATGGAGGCAAAGCGGTATGTATCTGTTTGATCACCCGCACGACATGCTAGTTTCTCTGCTTTCGTCAAGTCCTTCCAACCGGTTTGATTTGGTTGTGTTATTGACCTGACTTTCGCTACAATGAACTATAGTCACTTAATAGGAATCGAAATCTCACTGACGTGTTGCACAGCCAAGCGGCCCATCGTCTCTTGCAGCGGTGGCCGCCGCATTCGTACCGACGTTTACACTAGCTAGTTTGTTTGTGGCAGCATTCGTGGTAGTCAGACCCAAGTTCCCGAAGATCTACTTTCCAAGAACGTTCCTCGGCACGATACCCAAGAAGGACCATACGCCATGTCAAAGCCGCTCCTACTGGGATTGGGTACATACGATGCGAGTAGTGCCCGATAAGTTCACGCTTTACCATCAGTCCCTGGACTCGTACCTGTTTCTACGATTTCTTCGTACTATGATATTCATCTGTGTTGTGGGTTGCGTCCTAACATGGCCAATATTGATGCCAATTAATGCCGCTGGCGGAGGCACCGGCAACGAGCTGGATCGCGTCTCAATTGGTAACGTGGCAGAGGAGAAGTACCTTTACGCTCACGCTGTTATTGCCTGGGTGTTTTTCAGCTTCGTCATGTTTACCGTGGCGAGAGAGCGACTGTGGCTTATTGGACTTCGGCAAGCCTGGAATTTGTCGAAACCAAACGCAAAAAGACTATCCTCGCGCACGGTGTTGTTCCTATCTGCGCCAACCGCTGCTCTCGATGAAAGTAATATGCACCGTTTCTTCGGCGAGGACGCTGTAAAGGTGTGGCCAGTAACAAAGGCGGAGAAATTGCAGAGTCTGATCTCTTCCCGAGATTCGAAGGTGGACGAGTTGGAAACCGCAGAGATTTCGTTGATTCAAAAAGCCAACGAAGAAGGACGAAGCAGCCAAAAAAGACACCGAGGCCAGAGGATCACCTATGGCAGTCTTCCCGACAGCGTAAAACAGTCGATGAGGCCTACACAAAGACTCAAAACCACCAAGCCTATAGGCAAGCAGGTGGATAGCATTGACTGGTCCAGAGATCAACTGCTAGAAAAAGAGGAAGAAATTGCAAAAGCTCGAGAGTCAAACGCGAGCGCGCAAAGTCACCACGGCGCAGCAGCGGTGTTTGTTCAATTCCGTACACAGTCTGCAGCCCAGAAAGCGTATCAGCAGGTTGCATCGTCAGACATACTATCACTTACACCTCGATTCACCGGAGTTCTACCCAGTGAGGTAGTTTGGGATAACCTAACGATGGAGCCAGCGCGTCGCATATCGCAAGGCATACTTGCGCATGGGATCGTCATCGCTCTGATCATCTTCTGGTCTATCCCAGTTGCGTTTGTTGGCGCAGTCTCAAACATCTCCTACCTTGCCGAGAACTTTCCTTTTCTGAGCTTTCTCAATCAGCTGCCGGACAGTGTCCTCAATCTTTTGACTGGATTAGTTCCGCCTCTACTTCTCAGCGCGTTGAGCAAGTACGTGCCGAAAATTTTCAGATGTAAGTACAGACTCGGAGTTGTGTATAATTTGCGATCCCACTGATCATCTTAGACATTTTCACAACATTTGGAGAGCCCACCAAAACATCAACCGAGCTGAAAGTACTGAAGTGGTACTATGTATTCCAGGTCTTGCAAGTCTTCCTGGTCACCTCGTTGTCTTCAGGCGCTGCAACAGTAGCCTCACAAATCGCGAAGAACCCAAATGAGGTACCCAAGCTACTTGCGGAGCGCCTACCGCGGGCTTCGAATTCTTATCTTACGTACTTTGTCGTTCAAGGTTTGACCAGCGCATCTGATAATCTCCTCAATTATTCCGACGTTCTTTCCTTTGTCTTTTTCGACAAGTTCTTTGACAAGACGCCACGCCAGAAGTACAGCAGCTACATTACCCTTAGGGGCATGCAATGGGGCAAGTTGTTCCCCAAGTACGTGAACTTTGTTATCATTGGTAAGTGAGACTCTAGCTCTACATGGCAGTATAATTGACTCCGTGCAGCAATCGTATATTCTTGCATAGCACCTCTGGTATTAGGCTTCGCTGCAACTGGCCTTGGCCTCTTCTATCTCAGCTACCGTTACATGTTGTTGTTCACTGCACAACCAAAGATTGATACCAAGGGCCATTGCTACACCCTCGCTCTCCAGCAGATGCTCACTGGTGTATACATTGCTGAGCTCTGCTTGATTGGACTCTTTAGTCTTCGAGGTGCAGCGGGACCTACAGTCTTGCTTGGCGTTTTGTTCATCCTCACCATCATTTTCAATGTCCTAACCAACCGTTACCTCGCACCTCTCGAGCAGTACCTACCTGCAGATCTGGCCCTCGATGGTAGCAGTGACGAGGACGACGAAGAAGCCCCATTGTTATCTTCTGCCGAAGAAGGCGCATCCGATGCGCTCCAGCGTGAGGAATCGCGCATTCACCGAATTAGCAGCGCTATACGAGTTTCACCCAAAGTCACCGGTCCCATCGCTCGTTTCTTCGAGCCTCACATCTTCGCATCTCATTCGGCGATGAAGCAGTGGATCCGCGACGGTGATTTTGATGAAGATGACGTGCCCGATTACAGCGATGAAGATGTTCGTAAAGCATACCTCAATCCTGCATACACTAGCCAGACACCGGTCATCTGGCTGGCAAAGGATGACATGGGTGTTAGCAAGAAAGAAATCCAGGAAAACGAAAAGAAAGAATTGAAAGCTAGCGATGAGGGAGCATGGATTGATGCAGAAGGCAACCTGAAATGGAGCATGGATGACTTTGAGAAGATACCAATCTTCAAAAAAACCAAGCAGTGGTGATTTGGGAGTGGAGTGCAGTGGCCAGCTCTGAGTGTACAACAAGGGAAGGTACATGAGCATCACACGAACAGTATACATAACCCTCATGAACATAAATTCTGCATATCAACCTCATTCCTTCTCACCCAAAGTCTAGTTTCACCATACTGACATACGGGCGGCCCGTCCTACACGGACGTACAGCCAATTTCAAGGGAGCTAGCTTTCCCGTTTGCGCATTCCATTTGGAAAAGGTTGGAGGGGGAGAGGAAGACACATACACGTGACAGAGTAGAGGCATTGAGGGAACGACAGAGTGTACAATGAGGAGGAAGACGAGGAGACGAGTATTTAGATATAAACCTTTGGATTTTTTTCATGTACGAGAATGTGTAAATGTGTCAAACGCCCCTAGTGGTTGTAACGCCATACCCTTTTCCGTCCATGGGACGATAAGTAAGTGAGTGAGTGAGTAAGGGTAGCCCGAAATAGCGGGTTTCCAACGCAAAAAACATATCAGCAAAATGCGAACCAGTATCTCCATGAAGCGCAGTATTGATGTCGGGGCGGCGATATTTGGTCTGGCTGTATTGAGGCTCCCCGGGAGCACCAGTAGATGCTGCAACACGATGGAAGACCCTCAAGCCGCGATCAGCATCGTCGTCAACAACATCAACAACAACATGTACAAGAAGATCCGTGGCCAAGAAACGCCGTTCCAAACACCACCCATGCAAGTCTTTGCAAAAACAAACTGCTCAACAAAACGATGGCCAACTAGAACAACCTAAGCTTCTTCGCCGGCGCCATACTGATCCCCGCAAACACTTCCGCGCTCCTCTTCTTTGTTGTACTAAATGGCCTAACCGGCGTCGCCACCAGACTCCTCTGCTTGCTGGGAGTCTTGATTGGACTCCTGCTCATGAGGAACCCGCTCTTCTTCTGCGGTAACGTACGCACCTGCATCTTGCCGTCGGGCTCAAAATAGATGCCTAGTTCGCTGTTCTCCTTGTCGTCGAGGTTGATGCTGCGGTCGAACTCGGACGAGGTAGGTGTCGCGGGCTGGCTTCGCTCGCCGGAGCTTGGGGGCAGAGCGTACTTTGAAGGGGTTTTGGCGGGTGTGCACGGTACGAGGGAGGAGGTGGGCTTGGGGGAGCTGGGGAGCGCAGAGGCCAGGTTGACGAGATACTTGGCTTCCTCGATACGCGATTTGCTCGACTCGCATTCGAGGGCCCAACTGACGTTCACGCATTTGATTGCGCCCTTTGAAGCGAGGACTTTCTGGAGCGTGGCGGGGCTGCCATCTTTATAGAGGACGTGGGTGATGCCAGTGCTTGTCCACTCCTTGAGAACTTTAGCACCGAGGTCGGTGAGCAGGGTTTCGAAGAGGAAAGACTGGTTCTTGCCGCTGTCAGAGATGACGTCGACGTAAAAGGTCAGGCCTTGGAGGGGTCCATCGAAGAGGAAAAGCGAGCTCTCGTCTTTGTCGTCCCAGGTCACAGCCTTCTTCGGTGTCTTGCTGGTCATCTTCTGAGGCGATCGCAGGGACGACTTCACAGGCGAGCGAAGAGACGACTTCATCGGTGACACAAGAGTAGAAGCTGAGAATTTTGTGTCTGGCGCAAAGGTAGCGGTCTTCGCGGGTGATCTGTTAGCGGGAGCCGAGAAAGTGGTAGCAGCTGATCGTGGTGTGAAGACCGACGGTGTAAATGTTGGGGGTGCAAAGAATGGTGTTGCCGATGTGGGTGGTGCCAGAGTCAAAGGCTTCAGTTTCAGAGGTGCGAACTGCAACTGAGGCTTTTCGGCTGGGGTGTTCTCGTCCTCAAGCTCCGAGATACTGAGGTCAGTGATCTCGCTAGCCTCACCGTCGAACGACGCATCGAAGTGGCCGGGAGAGGGCGTTTGCTTCTTGGCGGATGCCCTGATCTCTTCTTGGATAGCTGCCTCGATGGCCAATGCAGGAGTTGTAGGATAGTCGGGAAGTTCACCCAGGGCTTTCCTGTTGGCACTTGCGGCCCGGACAGGAGTTACCGGCGCTGCAGAACGTGGAGTGAAGTTCTCCTTGTTGGCAATGTGCTCTGGTGAGCACTGGGACGGTGGTGTGCAAGGCGCCTCGAACACAACCGCTGGTGTCTTTGCTGCGACATCTGAACGTGGAGTGAAGGTTTCTTTCTTAGCAACATGTTCTGGCGAGCACTGCGCTGCTGGTGTGCGGGGTGCCTGGAAAACAACAGTTGGTGTCCTCGCTACCTCGGGTGTAGAGGCTCGAACGGGTGTTGTCTCTCGGTTTGAGGTGACAGCTTGCGCGTCCAAGACATCCTCAGTTGGTGCAGCCTCAGGAGTGAAGGTCTCCTTAACAGCAACGTGCTCCGGTGAGCATTGCGCTGCTGGCGTGCGGGGTGCTTGGAAAGTAACGACTGGTGTAGTAGCTCGAACGGGGGTGGACGCTCGGTCTGACGTGACAGCTGGTGCGTTCGAGTGATCCTGAGCTGGTGCTGCTTGGGGCGTGAAGGTCTCCTTGATAGCGATGTGTTCCGGTGAGCATTGCGCGTGGGGAGTGCAAGGTGCCTTGAACACGAAGGCCGGTGTCTTTGGCATTGGGGGGCTAGCAGCGTGCTCAAGGGTGACAGATGTCTCCATGGAGACTTCCTCGATGACGCTCAGACGCGTCTGTGACACGATATGAGCAGGGGTCTTTGGGTAATCTGGAAGCTCGGCGAGAGCTTGTCTTGAGCTCAAAGGCGCCCTGATGTGTGCAGGCGTCTTTGGGTAGTCTGGCAGCTCCTTCATCGCATCCTTGTGGGTAATGGGCGCGTTAATGTGAGCGGGTGTTTTGGGGTATTCGGGCATCTCAGTCATCAAAACATCAGTGTCAGTCAACGCGGCAATCGGGGCCTTGATGTGTGCTGGTGTTTTGGGATAGTCTGGCATCTCGGCCATAGCGGCCTTGTTGGAAATTGGAGCTGCAATATGAGCAGGTGTCTTTGGGTAGCCGGGCAGCGCTGCCAGAGCAGCCTTTGATGTAATGGGAGCGACAATGTGGGCGGGAGTCTTGGGGTATTGCGGCAACTCAAACATAGCCCGTTTGTTGGTCAACGAGGCCGTGGTATGTGCTGGTGTGGAGGGAACTGCAGGGTATTCTGTGAATGGTTCTTCCACCAGCTCAGGCGCAGGAGCAGCCTCTTCGGCGATTGGCGCTTCTACCGGCGCAGGCTCGGCAGATACATGCTTTGGGGTTTTGGCTGGGGTGGCCTTCTTGGTCGGCTTGCGCGCAGGCGCTTTGAGAGGTGAGGCAGGAGGGAGGTCGGCAGCGCGAGTGCGCGTAGCTCGGCTGGGAGGGGCGAGTACTGGCGCAGAGTCAAGGGGAGCGGCTGCTTTGCGCGCACGAGAGGCTGGCTTGATGGGCTCAGCAGAGATGGTCTTCTCAACAGCTGGGGCTTCGGCAGCCTTGGCAGCCGGTGCCTTCCTGACTGGTGCTTTGCGTGCTCGCGATACAGGCTTAGGCGCCTCTTCTGCGACAGGCTCTTCGACGACGACCCTGCGTGTCCGTGTCGCTGTCTTTGGTGCCTCTTCTTCCTCTTCTTCTGCAACAGGGTCTTCGGCAATAGCAGGTTGCTCGGCCTTCTTGGCTGGCGTCTTTCTGACTGGCGCTTTGCGCGCACGCGTCGCGACCTGAATAACAACAGGTTGCTGTGGCACGGCGGGCTCCTCCTCCTGTTCCTCCTCCTCGGCAGGCTCTTCGACAACTGGCGTAGAGGCCTTGCGGCCGCGCGTGGCCCTCTTAGGTGCTACAGGCGTGGGCTCTTCGGTTGTTTCGACCTTGGAGGCGCGTGTCGCTCGTGTTTTTGTGGCCGTCTTCTTCTGTGTGGGGGGCTCTTCGACCTCGGCCTCAACCTCTGGCTCTGGCTCAGGTGTAGCCTTGACCTTGCGCTTTGTTGTAGCGGCCTTGGTGGCCTTTGTTGCAGCCGGCGCGGGCTCTGCGGCTTCTTCGACGATGGCCTTCTTCCTGCCGCGCTTGGGCGGCGCAGAGAGAGTTGCGGCGGCAGGCGCTGCCTCCGGGGCGGCCTTTGCTCCGCGACGTGTAGCGACCATGTTGTGTGTGTGCTATGTTCGCTGCGCGCGGGTTAGTAGTGGGAGTCGTGTCGCTTCGTGGGTTGCGATGGGATGATACAAGAGCGGTCATCGTGCTTTGTTGTCTGTGCGTGCCCATGTTCTGACAACACACGCCGTTGCTGCGCCAACCCGCCCAGAAGAGCTTAGATCGAGGCTGCATCGCGGATGCACCCGGCCTGAGCGTCCACACCTGGCAAGGCAGACGTTGATACAGTCATCATTTCAGCTATTGAGCGTCGACGACCTCAGTTGACTGATTGTCTGGACCTCTAGACCAGCATGTCGCTCTGTGTTGGCCCTGAGACGCCTGCTGCGTAAGCCGCGTTCAGAGCGTAGATAGAAGCGCTTACCGCTTCCCAGATAGGAATTACGTTGCTACGCTTCTGCACGCTCAACGATCCATCAACTACAAGGAGTAGACAACCGGTCAGTTGTAAACAATTAAGACAACGTTGCAACGTACCCGCTCTGATTGATCTTGATCGATAACATAGCCTATCAGTTGACCGCTTGATAGACTTGATGTGTCCGTTCTACAGGTTCGCGTTAAAATTGCCTTTTTAGGCTTTAGACCACCATCCTTAGAGTATCAAGTGCATGTTATGGCTGTGGTATACATGCAGCCCTTGTTCGGCTCACTACTCTGAAGTGCACCTCACGAGACGAAATGCCAGACTCCAGGCACTCCACTATTCTTCCAACTCTTGCCACTGTGGTAACAAACGATCCAGAGCCCTCGCAGCCATCGAACCATGAGCAGATGCCGAGGAGATGGTCTTCCTTGATTGTCGCAACGATGTTGATCATGCTCTGCAATCTCACACAGGTATGTTCCAGAGATCACGGACAGACATGAACCAAACTGAGTGTTTCGCAGTTCGTATCCATGTTCTCTACAGTAGCAGGCGGATTCGAGTTTAGCAAGCGTCTTGGACATCACTCTGAACCTGGTCAGTCGAACTGGATGGCTGCAGCTTATGGGTATATCATCTCAGCACATTGGTTTTAGTCAACAGAATTGACACACAGGCAGCCTTACCCAGAGTGCTTTTGTACTCATCAGCGGGCGCCTCGGCGCAATCTACGGCCATCAGAACATGCTCATGCTTGGTGGCTGTTTCCTGTCCGTCTTCTCTCTCGCAAACGCCTTTTGCACGACGTACACGACCTTTGTCACTATGCGCGCTCTTACCGGCATCGGAGGTGGCATTTTGATGCCCAACGCTGTCGCGTTGCTCACAACCATGGTGCCACCAGGGAAGGTGCGAAACTATACATTGGCAATCTTCGCTGCGTCACCGCCGGTTGGTGCTCTGCTTGGAGCATTAATAATTGGGACGTTCTTCAAACTTTCACACTGGAAATGGTTCTTCGTTTTCATGTAAGTATATCTGCCCTTGTAGAATCTAGCCATGAATCGCGGCTGAAGTATGTCTAGCGCCCTACTCACATTCGTTATATTCGTATCGTTGTTCACCGTGCTCCCCCGCGAGATACCTGTAGACCAAAATGGAGGCATAGATTACGTCGGTTCAGTACTTGGTCTGGGTGGTCTTATACTCTTTGGTTTCGTTTGGAAGTACGTACAATTCTCTGGCCGCAACGAAAGCAAGAACTGACTGTAACAGCCAAGCAGCATCTGTCGGCTGGCAAGCACCTTATCAAATTTCCATACTGATATTGTCTGTCGGCATGCTAGCCGGCTTCTTCATATGGGAGAGCAAGTACGCCAAAGATCCGATAATGCCGCTCTCTATCTTCAAAGCTCCCACCTTCACTGCGCTAATATTCGTTGTCTTGTTGACTTACATGTCAGTTGGAATCAGTCTATGGTACATGGTAGCTTGGCAACAACTGCTTCGCGGGTGGACAGTTCTTCAAGTAGCTACAGGTTGGATACCATTCAGTATTGGCGCTTCTATGGCAGTCGCCCTTGCCGCCTGGCTGATTCCTAGACTTGAGGCGCAGTACATCATGGCTTTCGGCATCAGCTGCTCGATCATCTCACTACTCCTCCTCGCAACTATGCCGGTCCATCAGATATATTGGGCTCAAACGTTCCCGTCGATTCTGATCGGCGCAATCTGTCCGGACTTTGTCTACGTCGCCGCTCAAATCATCGCAAGTAACAGCGTTGGAAAGCGCGAGCAAGGGATAGCAGGAAGCCTGATTGGTACCCTCAATCTCTACGGAAATAGTCTTGGGCTTGGATTCGCAGGCACAATTGAGACGCAGTTGAGGAAACAGGGTTCCATGGAGGTCGACGGATTCCGCGCAGCTTTTTGGTTTGGCCTGGCTCTTGCTGTGGCTGCTTTGGCGTTGGACTTGGCGTTCGTAAGAGTGCCTATTGATGACCATGAGGGTTGGAAGGCCTCATCCGTTGAGGCACAAATAGTAGAAGTGGGTGCTGAGGACATGAGAACACGGTAAATATCAGAAATCCTACGATAGCGTACATGGGATTTTGTCTTTAAAGAAAGAGTGGTTCTTGACCTGTGGGAAACTTAGACTTTGAATGTAGCAGCAGTCTGATCGTAGATGCCGATGACCTGATTCGGTGTCCACACATCAACATAATCGCTCAAAAATGACAAGAAAATGTTGAGATCAATCTAAGCATCCCAGAAATCCACACAACCAGGTTGTTAGATAGATGATGTAAGCCTGTTCTTCATACAGATCTCTTATCTCAGCACGTACATCTTTCTCTCAGTGTGCTTGACATTCAAACCACATCTAAGAACAAAACCGATTCGTACACTCGCAACAATCTACTCCAAAAGTCCTCTCATTCTATCACGAAATCTAAATCAGATCGACAGGCACATATTTAGACCAATCCCCCTTCGCCTTCAGGAAGTCAAGCGGCTCCATATGTTCCACGGACCCGCCGTAGGGGCGACTCACATAGTAGCCCAAGAAACGCTGTGCCTCCTCTGGCCAAGTCTCCGACACCTTGCGAGGAACGGCAAGATACTGGTTTTCTTCTTGACGACACCATCCTGGTGTGGTGAAGGCACTGAGCAGCGTACTGGCAGTCGAGGAGGTATTTGGCTTCACGCCGTAGTATACAGAGCCAAGACTAGAGGGAGGGGTTAGCGAAATGTATTGCTGTTTGAGTGTTTGTTTCGGGTACGTACAGTAACAGCGCATCCCCTTTTTTCAATTGGATGACGGTCTCGTCTTCATTGGTCGGGCAACGCGTGTCGTCCCACCGATTTGATCCAACCACAACCTTGATAGCTCCATCTTGGGTATCGACATCGTTAGCAGCATAGATTATGCCGAATTCTGTTTCGCGTTTCGCTGGGTGTTTGGTATGATGACACTCGTCTCGGCGACGAAGGCCCCATCCTGCGGAACCAGGTTGTGCAACGTGAGCCATCGTCACTGACACCTGAGGCTCCGCTGTCGAAACAGTACGGTCCCTCTCGTAGTAGATGACGCAGGTATCGGTTAATAGGCGCTTCGTGAGCTCCATGTAAAGTGGCTGCATGAGCAGCTCGGTTGCAAAAGTACTACTCTTGCCTGCTAAACCGTACACTGTAGACGATCCGTTCTCAAGCGCGCCCACCTCGACCAACACTTTATGGATTGTGTTGGCGGTAGCTGCACCCTTGACTATGGCAATGCCGTCTCCCTTGAGTGCCTCAAGCACGTCGCCGGCATAGGCATCAGGAGCAAATTGCTGGATGGCTGAAGTGGTAGCGGCAATCATGGTGATGTAGATGAGAATTGTGTTTGAATCTGGAAAAAGCTTGCGTTTTGGATCAAGTATCGCCCCCATCTACTTATTTGAACACTCGACGTCTCTGGAATCTTGCTTCGTTGCTTGTATGGGTGTGCTGTACCGCGCATGACCGCAGGTAGGCTATACCCTTTTGGGACCATGTAGCCGTTTCTAACTATTGCCTAGTTGGGTTATGATAACGCGACGCTCTGTATACACCAACAGTCAATGTACGCATCACTCGATCCGTAGCCTCTTCATTAGAGTAATACCGAGCTTAGATCATCCGACTGAGGAGCTGATAGCGACGACTCAACGACTTTACTGATATACGGGTAATCTTGCCTGACTAGCATAACATAGTGTAGCGACTACAGTGCGGGATATATAGCTGGAAAGCGTCCCCGACAGCATATCATCTCATCTTTGGGTACTCATCTGATCCTCTTGATAGTCCATTACAGATCAACAAACTTTGCCTTACAGATTACAACCTCTCACCGCCAGATCCCCATCATGCCTAACCCTCCGCACCAACGTAACAATCCCGAGATTACCGCCCTTCCTGCAACCGCTCCCATCAAAGAAATTGTTGAAGTCATCCAACGCGACGGCGGCATCATCATCAAGAACTTTGTTTCACATGATGACATTGACAAGATGGACGCTGAGGCAGCGCCATGGTTCGATAAGCTGCGCAACCTACGTTACGAAGGAAGCCTTTTCCCTCCAACCGACCCTCCGCTGAGGTGAGTTTGCACTTGTGTAGACGTGGTTTAAAAAGCTGTTGATATATTGTGGATAGCGGCTTTGCTGGCAAGTCGGCCACGTTTGCTCACAAATGTATCAACCACCCTACCTATCGGGAGACGGCGAAAGCACTGCTTAGAGAAGTCTCGTAAGTCTACAGTGTGCGCATGATGTTAACGATCCAAACTCACACCTATTTCCAGATACCCGTTTCGGGACGGTAAGCGTCATGAGTGCATCTCAAACCCTGTCCTCGCTGTTTCCGAAGCCTTCTCCCGTGGCGAGTCGGCTGCACAGCCTCTCCATCGTGACGATATGGCTCAGCACTTTGACCATATCGAAGGGAGCGGTGAGAGTAGCTTGCTTGGTCTCCTGGTCGCTGGTACGGTAAGTTGCGCTCCCTAGCAATTGTGCAGATATCTCCCATGTTTTAAGACCAATCCTGACGATTATCTACAGAGATGTGTGTACGACAACGGCGCGACTCAAGTAATTGTTGGCTCGCACAAGTGGCCTGAAGCAGACCGCGTTGGTTCGGCGGACCGCACGCTCTGCTCAACCGCCGAGATGGATAAAGGAGACGCTGTCTTCATTATCGGTTCCATCTGGCATGGCGCTGGCGCGAATCAGCTCAAGGATGAGCGTCGCAATATCTACTCGTGCCACATGACACGTGGTTCTTACCGTGCGGATGAGAACCAGTATCTGAGTATTCCGGTCGAGGTGCTGAAGACATACCCGCCCGAGGTCCAGTCTTTGCTGGGCTATTCGATCAGTCAGCCATTTTGTGGTCATGTTGATATGCAGGATCCCATTACTCTACTAGGTAGCAAGGCCGATCCTTTCGGTCATGGTAGTATTGAGGGCAAGCCGGTCGAGGTCGTAGCAGCTTAATCAACGTTCCATCTACATACCACAATGAGAAACACTTTGCGAAGCATCTTTTATAATAATCTGTCTTTAAGAAACACTCTATAGCAAGATATTGAGTTCCATATCCAAACTTTCCGCTACGTGCTTCCAGCGTGTTTGCCCAGAGCTGTCTTCATCGACTGTGTCCCATATCTGCTTCAGAACCAATGCAATAGATAATGGAGCTGTAAACTGTAGAGAGGTATGCATCTCCCGCAGCCGCCGTTCATAGCACTGTCTAGCCTCGCTGTCAAGCGCATGAACAGCTATCATGAAAGTTGGCCACAGACATGCTTGTAGCCATGAAAGCTGTTCGAAAGAGACCAGTGATCTTTTCACACACTCCTGAATGCGAGGATCTGACGAATTCATCCAATAAATCTCGTGGTAGACAAAACATAGCAAACCCTGCCTCCAGATGTTGTTGAAATGAGCTTCATCCGTCTGGAATCCAGAAATTACAGAAGCTGCTTCGGGCTGCCACTGGCGAATCTTCTCCACCAGCTCAGCAACCTGAGGCATAAGTTGCAACACACTAACCCATCCATCTTGTCCGGTCTTGAAGGCATGCACAGCAGAAGCTAGATCGACCGCTTCCTTCAACAAGGTGTACATGGCATAATCAGGTTGGTTTGCCCACCAGTGAGACTGTTGCACTGCCAAATCGTTACGATCCTCCATCGTGTAGGAATCTACACGAGCCAGCACATATTAGCGCCAATAAGGTAGAGACAAAAGATCTCCCGTGCACTTACCTCCACCTATGGGAACGAGCTCTCTAACGAGATGCGTAGCTTGCGTTCCAAGTAGTAGTGATCTACCCATATTCGACATCCAGTTGTACTGCATTCGAATACAGTTCACCTCGGCCTGCATCTGAGGTTTGGTAGATGACAACCCAAGTTCAAGCAGTCGGCGGCAGCCAATCAGCTTCATGCTCCACGAGTCCATGCCCGTTCCTATCACCTTGACAAAATCAGCATGTAGACTCAGGTGCAGAGTGTGTTTACGTACATCCAATACGACTGATAACAAAACTGTTAAGCCCAAGCTCCAGGCTTCCTCCGGCTTCAGGAGCGCATCTCGAAATGAAGTTCTTAAGGCGATGCGATGAGTTTTGAGAACCTCTTTGGGCAAGTGGCCCATTTTCGTCAGATGAAGTGCAGATGCAAACATGATGGCGTTTCGTAAAGGAAGTGATTGTTTTCCTAGCTGCCCGTAAATGGTCTTGTATGGGTTACGTCCGAGCTCGACTACTGGCTGGAGTCGTGGTGCAACATCGTAGAGAACTGCATTATGGTTAGAAACTCACAATAGATCACATGTATGATGGACACTAACAGTGATGGAGTAGGTGTGTCTCGAATGAACTCATAGGTTTGGCTAATGTAAGAACCTCATTCCCATGCTCGATGTTCATGACATCAGCCGTGTTATTGGAATCGACGCCAATCAGATTGGAATCTCCGTTGTTCCACGTACCGACCGAGAATCGAAGCTGCTGTTCCAAAACATCTTGAATTAGATGATCGTCCCCGTCAATATCGATCATATTCAAGTCGTATGATCCTGTGGGCTCAATCCATTTCGATCCTTCGTATATGTGCTCATACAAAGCGTCTGCAGGGTCGTCCCGAGATGTTGAATGGGTTCCTAACCAGTCCGTAATGCTCTCAGTACTGGATATATACGGGTTCCCACTCGCAGTTGTGCTACTCCCGGGACAATGAGTAGAATCATGGCGATTGTGCGGTGACCCCGTGATAGACTTCGTGACGTATACTCCCTGGATTCTGCTCAGGTCAAAGTCGGTAGCTAATCTCGTCTCGAACGACGCATTCTGGAGAGGTAGATTGTTGGTGGTAAAGGATTCACCATGGACAACAGATTCCGAGGCGAGCTGCCCTGTTCGTGGTGTTTGTAGAGCAGTCTCACAGGCATCGGTATTTTGATTAACGGATTTTGAAGGCTCTGTTTTTCGCAGCCTCTTGACTTGTTGACAAGCGGAGTCTCTGTTTTGCGTCCTCCATACATTTCGCATACGTTGGTCTGGTCCTTTATCGCACGCGATGAAATCAGTAAGCCGAATTCCATAACCGCCACATTCTACTCCACGTAGCTGGCAGTTCAAGCAGCCTGGTTTAGTTTCATCACATTTCTGGTGTCGCTTCCGACAGGTCCAGCAGCCTATACCACCTTAGTTGTGCGACCACCCTCAACTTGTGGGAAAGCACCCATACCAGTTCGGGATCTTTTCGTTGGACGAGTTTGGTTATAAGAGGTTCTGGTAGTCGTTGCCATGGTGTTAATGTACTGTGGCTCTTGTGCCACCTGTCTCAATCACCGTAGTATGCCTCGAGAAGTGAGGAGTGGAGAAGCGGGGAATGGTTCGCATGCCTCAAAGAGCAAGTGAGAGAAGGCATCATCGTCTTTGCGCTTAATTCTCCGTCCAATCGATGCAACATGATAATGAAGTAAGTAATGGCGCATGGCTGGAGTAATCTCTCTAGAGTGTCTTCGCGCGTAATGAACAGACGCAATAGTGGACTTGAACCCCGCAGTGCCTCTATCAGGTATCAGGTCTATCGCCGACACGCGCCTGACCGATAAGCAAATGACCCAATTTGGTCGCGGAAGCCGCGACTAAGTTTACCCTTTACAGCGCCTACAGCATTTGGCAAGGGCCGATGTCGCCCCGACTGCGCTCTCGACTTGAAGTGTCGCGCAAGATAAACATTACGATCACTCCGATTGCATCACAGCGTTTGAATGACTCTTCAGCAAGTCATCAACGGTGCACAGACCAAGAAGTTTGCCGACACATGCTTCTGTTTGTGATTCTGCGAGAACCACAATATAGAAGAAATTTGATTGTGAGGGGGGCGAGATGACTTCGTTGACGGCAGAGACGAGAAGTAGTGGGTAGCCCCACATGCGCTGCGCCACCTTACCACTAACATCTTCATCGGTCACTGCTGATACGCAAGGCTCGTATGTACAGGATTTGTACAATCTGCAGCTTTGGTGAAAAAACCCAAGCAAGGTTGAAAATCTTTTAATCTTCGTTGTTGTTTGTAAACTTCTCTAGAAGACTATCGTTCACACTTCTAACGAAGAGATCAAGATCTCCAGTATGGCATAGCCAACATATACAGGTCCTGCTGCACAACGTCATGATCAAAATGTCATTGACCTCACAAGACTGCGGCCATTCGAAGCCCATCCACTTCGGCACGCGCTCAAGCTCAGGTAGCTGTTCTCTGTGATCGTTACGCGGTTCAAAGACCACCGCATCTAACGCCTATCAGTACGGGACTGCACAATCGCTCTGACCCTGTTGGCTGTATCTAGTACATGTTCCAGGCTGTAATTGGAAAATGGAGGCTACGGGGAAATCAATGGAACGAACTGCACACTTATCATAATACTCTGATCAAAGTAGTGTTATCAGCATCGGGTATGTGTATCAGAACATTTGCAGGGTCGACAATCTAGAAGCGAGTGTATGATAAGGTTAGACCTAGACCAGACAGTACAAAGCTTGGAGGGGAACTCTAGATTTGCCGATGAGCTACAGCCAGTGAAGTGCGGAATCTTTTAGCATTTCATCACAGCTATCGAGAAATTCTTCCAGATTTCACCAATATGTCTCTCTCTGACACTAGTCCCAAGACTGAGCTACCCAACACCTTTGGACTATGGAGCGGTATCAGCGTTGGCTGGCTCACCCTCAATGTCTTTGGAGGGATGTCTTTCATCCTCTTCGTGGGTCTCTCTGCAGGAGGGATACCCACGATCTTGTACGGGTTGTATGTACTTATAGTGTTGGGTCTTATAAAAACAATACTGACTGGCTTGCATAGTATCGGATCTTGTGTTTGCGTATTTTGTATCATTTTGACATTCGCACAATGCGCATCCCGCTTTGCTACAGCTGGTAGGTCCAGGCTCTTTTCTTCAGCTCACTTTGAATCCTTCTTTAAGACAGGAGCTGACAGTCGACGCAGGTGGCGCTTATCATTTCGCAACGTTCCTGTTACCGGAGAAGTACCGTCGAAAATGTGCTTATCCTCTTGGGTGGCTCAACTATTGTGGTTGGGTGTTCACGCACGCAGCATGTTGCTCCATCGTAGCAACTTTGACATTAGCACTAGTGAACCTGTGCAAGAGCGACTTCGATGTAACCAACAGATGGCAACTGTTCCTCGTATATCTGGCTGTAGCCGGCATCTGCTGGCTCTTGAACCTCGTTGGCGTTAAGGGTATACCCACTCTGGAAGTTATAGGATGTTGGGTTACAATATTAGGTTTTATCGCTTTCACGGTTGCTCTTCTTGTGAGAGCACCCAAGGCCTCTGCACATGATGTATTCGTGAAGACAAACAACGATACAGGGTATGTTGAAATACCAACAGCTTCTTGTTCAAACGTGTCTTGGATTAAGCTAACTACTACGCAGATACTCCTCCACAGCTTTCGCAATCCTACTCGGTCTTTTCAACAGCTTTTCAACTTTAATGGGCCTCGACTGCCCTACTCATCTTGGTGAAGAGGTCGAGAAGCCAAAACAGGTCATTCCCTACATTCTGGTTGTCGTCATTATCTCGCAAGCCGTTGTTGGGATCATCTGGATTCTAGCATTGGGGTTTTCCATGACCAACCTCAACGCTGTGCTGGCTACAACTACCGGCGTACCCATTCTCGAACTCATTCGGCACGGAACGGGAAGCAATGTGGCTGCGATTGTCTTCTGCGTTATCTTGCTCATTAATAACGCGACCTCTGCCTTGGGCTCTGCAGTCACCATGAGTCGACAAGGATACGCCTTTGCAAGAGATGGCGGGTTACTTTGGAACAAGAAGCTCACTCAACTGTCACCTCGTACTTCTTTACCGGTCTGGTCGATCAATATTCCGTCCATCCTCACCGTCCTGATAGGCCTCATCTATCTCTTCTCTTCTACTGCCTTCAACGCAATAATTGAATCGCAGGCTGTGTGCATGATTCTTAGCTTCGGCTGCCCTGCTCTGATCATGCTGCTTACGGGAGGGTCCACGCTGCCAATGAGCAGGGCATGGAACTTTGGTCGCCTTTCCAAGCCTATCTATATCATCTCGGTGCTTTACTCTTCCTTGGTAGTTCTTGTTGCGCTGGTAAGCAGGCTTTTCACTTCGTCTTGGAGATGCTCTACTAATTTCAATATCCTCTAGATTCCCCAGGTCCACCCTGTCTCTTCATTAACAATGAACTATACTCCCCTAGTCCTAGGGGCCACAACCATAGCTATAGCGGTAGCCTGGTTCACCGAAGGACGAAAACATTACTCTCCACCAACGTATGAAGAGATGGACCCCGAAGTTGTGACTGGTGTAGAAGTAGTTGGGGAAAAGCCTACAGTTTTGGACTCTACGAAAGAGCTCGACCCAAAAGCTTAGTTTCTTACGCCATACACTGGTGTTGTGGCAGGTGCGGACGAATAAAAGATCGTCTGATCTTATTAGAAGCTCTGCATGCCATATTTCCTAGACAGTAATTGCGTGTGGGTTCCTATCAACCAACTATAGGTCCAATCGTATGACCTCCATTCCAACACCACACACAATGATTTTGGCCGTTACTACCCCGTCAACGTCCAGTACTGCCATACTTGAGACATCGGCGATGCTAGTTTTAACCTTTTGTAGTCGTTTGACGTGTAAGACATGACCTGTATTCACCTTTGTCTGATGCTCTTGAGATGCATCGATGATCACCTCCCACAAGCGAATCCATTCATCGTTGCCCGATGTGAGGACGTATATGTGGGATTGTACCGCGACTATCGTGCAAGCTGCGATGGCAGAACCATGAGCGCGGTTGACAAGGACTAATGGCCACGCACATGCTTCTTGTGACGAGGATGAATTGGGAACGGCAGGATCGGCGAGCAAGAAAGCAAGAGCACCATCGTCGCCGCCAGAGACTATCAATGTTGTACCATCCCCGTTGACGTACGATGACATGGTCTTCGACGCGTTTTGGTGGATTCTTGCTGGGTTTTGCCATATGAGAGCGTGGTTTGTCTCTTGGGATGTAGGCCACACCACTGCATGGCCGTCCGTGCCAGCCGTTAATAGGCTGGTAGTTGACAGGAACGTACATTGGGTTAGGCAAGAGGTAAAATAAAGTCCCTTTGCGAGGGGCTGCCATTTAACAGCTGTCGTCACATCATAGCGATATGTCTGCTTACAGTCAGCGATGTTATTGTAGGGCAGGGATCTGTACTAACCTTGACACTCGAGTCCGAGAAAACCATTGCGATAAGATACGCAGTATCGCGTTTTGTGACATCAAAAGACATGATCCGTAGATCTGAAAACTCGCTTTCCGGAATGTAGACGTGTTCACAGACAACACCAACGTCCACTACTGCCAGCTCAGTCCGTACCCGCCAGATATAAAATTCTTCAGACCCTGCACTGCTGAAGAGATATTTGCCATCGTCAGACCATTGCAGATGTTGGATACCGGTTGTGTGCCTACGCAGCGTTCTTTTGCACACTGGTTCGCCATCAGTATACTGGAAAATCTTGATGTCTGTATCTTCAGCCCCAGTGGCTACCAAACAGTCGCCGGAAGCCCCAAGTCGTGGTGATACAGCTACGGCTTTGATCTCGCGACCATGACCACCTGAGCGTAAGACGCCATGGTTTGAACCTTCCTGGCTGCAGATATGGAGGCTTGACGTTCTTGTCCACACCAAAGTGCCTCCGCCTTGCGCGTCGAGACGTGGCTGAAAGGCCCAGCTTCGGTGTGCGCCTCCAGTTTCAATGCCCATGATCTCTTCTTCTGATTCGACGTCGTAGAGAACCCATTTCTTACTCGAGAAGCCATTTGCCATGAGGCGATTCTCATGAAGGTAAATGTTCTCGATGTTTGGTCCGATCGGCAACGAGAGATTGTGAACAAGTTGAACAATGTTGTTTGTAAGGTTGATAGAATGCACAGCAAGACATCCATCGCGCCCAACTGAGTACAGGTGACCCTCGGACGTGTTGTCAGCAGAGCTTAACCACTTCATGGCAGTGACTGTTTCGTCACCATGGGCTTTCTCGACGATTCTGAACAAGGAAGCCTTGAGATTAGCCGTGTCTTCCAGGACGCTGTATAACGCAATAGCCCCTCGACGGAAACCGAGGATGAGGACACTCTTGTTGGGGCCAATTGCAACTCTTTCCATGCTTGTGACAATTGAGCCGGTCAAGGTCTCTGATACCGGTACGATGATAGGCTGGATGCTTTCGGGTGATGAACTTGAGGCTGGATCAATTCGTAGTAGGTGAGCCTGCTTCTTTCCAACTAGGGTGGCCAGCAGTGCAAAGTGCGTTCGGCCTTCAACAGTTCCAACGACGGAAACGAAGAGACTGCCAACTTTGCCCGTGACTCTATGGATGCTTCTCAGGGTAGAACCGTCCTTGGAGTACATGTACATATTGCCTTTGTTGCCAGCAACAAAAGCAACGCCATGTGCAGGTACGCTGGTGCAAGTTGAGTAGCCAGCCAACTCCTCTATCTGGTCGATCACTGTCGATCTTACAAGACTACTCTGTAGGCTGTGCTTCTTTTCTGAGACGAATGACTCCACCAGTAACTTTCCTGAGTTTGTCACCAGCAGGAATGACTTCTCGTCCAGAAAGCAGTAACTCCGTATAGACTCAGCCTTTTTTGAAGCTATAGCAGTTTGTTGGGCGTCTCCTGCGGTATCAGATAGCTGTGCCATTGAAAGCAGATCCTGTACAGTATATTCGGCAACAGTGATACCTTGTCCTCGTGAACGTTGACCAAGGCCAAGGAGTGCATGAGTTGTGAGCTTGCTGTCAGCGGCACCGCAGGCGACTCGGAGCAAACCGGCAGCTTGATGATAGGTTGCTATAGACCACATATTTCTACCATTGTGGTGAGCAGCACAGTCGGTCTGCAATAGCGTATACGGGAGGGTGGTGCCTTTCCCAGCGCTAACCACCAATTTCCAGGTGCGTGACGTAGCGTCCTCTCCAGCTGAAAGGAGAGCTAGGGCACCGTCGCAAGGTGACGATTCGAGGAATCGCAGTTTCCATACTCGTGAAGTATGGCCCCACCCGATGGCGAGACAATTCGTGTCATCAGCCTGAGCGTCAGTAGCCGCAACACTAAAACCAGTATGGCGCGTTCTCTGCGACTCCGAATGTCCGTCCAAAAGCTGTGTATCGGTAGTATCAACACGCACATCAGAGACGTTCCAAATGCGAATGGTGCGATCGTCGCTGCAGGAAGCAATGACTCGCCTTAGAGTGCCACAACACCCTCGTTGCAGCTCTTTTGAGATTCGAACATCGAAGATCGAGCCTTCGTGACCGAGGAAGACTCGGTGAACTTGAGAGACGGCCTCACCCTGGTTCCGCTTGCTCCAAGACCAGTACATGATCTCACCAAAAGCTGTACCAGCAGCAACAAGGATACAATTGGAAGATTTCCATAAGAGATGAGCGGAGTACAGGATTGAACGTGAACTTGTCGTCAGCTCAGCAACATTGAGTGTCAGGATACTGTTCAAACCATCAGTAACGGTTCAGTCTAAAGCGCCTGCAAGTAATGCCGGAAGAAGGGATCGCGCAGTACCTAGAAGAAAGTGTGGGTCCATGTTGATACTGTGTGCTGAGCTCGAGAAGTGCGTTGTGGGCTGTGACAGCAGCACATGTGCTATCACTGTACTGGTCTTCATCGTCCAAGCTACCCAATCGTGGTGCCAGATCGAGAATCCAGTCAGGTGCTTTTACGACGTTCGAAAGGCAGAGAAACAAGGGCTCATAGTCCATGCCATCTCCTATATACTTAATTCGGAGTGCACGGACAATACGTCCGCCCCAAACGACGAGCTTAATTACGTTGTCGTACTCTTCGGCGCAGACGGAGATGCCATGCACAGCTTGAGCCTCGAAGACGCGTTTCGACGCGACATATCGTGAACTCTTGGCGTGGTAGAAGCGCAGAAATGGTCCTTCTGCGGCAATCAAAAGCGTTCCAGAGGAGGCTAGGGCGGTCACCGGTACACGAGTGCTTTCATGCTGATCGAATTAGAGAGATCTAAAAACACGGACACTATTACTCACGTGTAGTGTTGGTGACATTGGCAAGCAATGGTCGAATGTGGAAAGCCACAGCTCGTGGTGGAATTTTGGTGTTCAGGCAGCCCCGCACTGAGTTGTGGCGGGGGATTATGACGCTTCTCACATTTGACTCGAAATTTACAACACCTCGCGACAGGCTCGACCCGCACTTCTCAAGTTATCGTACCGAACCCAGACTTTCTGCACCCCCCAATATTACCCAGACATATATATACTCACATACCGAAAATGTCTCTCGGACCCGCAGGCGCGCAGCTCAACCCAGAGCATGCCGACAACTTCGAGGACATCGAGAAGCAGTTTGCAGTCAAGGGTGCGACAATCTACGCCGTTCATTCAGACCAGTGCTAACAAGAGCGCGTAGTCGTCCAGCACATGGAGACATACTGGAACATCCTCGAAAAGGTCAAGGGCTCGACTCTGCGCCTTACCAAGATCGACGACGAGATCTACGAGCATTTCCAGAAAGAATTCCCCGACTTCGATGCGTCGGCCACAATCAATGAGGATGAGATGAAGAGCAAGGCAGGCAAGGAGCGATGGCGCAACTTCATCAACCAGTACGAGAAGAAGATCGAAGACTTCAACTTCGGCGCCATGCTTCGTGCGAGCTCCAAGACAGATTACACACAGGACGGAACTATCTTCGCAGTGCGCATGCAGTTCTATGCCGTCGAGATCGTTCGGTAAGTGGTTATTGTGGGGTATATGCACGCAAGACTGACAGCCGCAGCAATCGCCAAGGCCTGAACGACTGGGTTTACGAGCAGGCGCAGACTGGAAGCAAATAAACACCCTTGGGTAATTCAGCATGATCTGACCTGACCATCAGCCACCCTCAGGGTTGAAGGCTTCCTGATTGTCGTCCTGCTGGCTCGAATCTGTCTGCGGTGGCTTACCGGTCTTGGCCGTTTGCTTCGAGCCGTCGCCACCTACAGACGACATGTTTATGGCATCGCGCTGATTACCTCGCTCAATTTGATATGCCTTTGTCCGGCTCAATTGAACTCTATAATCAGCTGTAGATAGTGGTTTGAGCAGCTCTGGGTACAGCTCGGAAGCTCACACTTAGTTACTGGCCGGCTCCGAATTGCAGTGCCTGTAACGAATGAACGCAAGCCTTCATCAACTTCAATGATCTCTCCCCCAACCTCGCATTTCGATACCGTCCATCGATATGTTTGTGCAGTGTGGCGTTACGGAAGGGCGGATGCACTTACACGATACCTCGCGCGCCGAGTGGCGTGTGGGCAGGAACAATAGCAAGAATGGACAAAGGTAGTAGATGCAATTAGTCCTTCGCTAACATATGTGCACCGACTAAACATACAGGAGCGCGCACTAGTCTGGATGTGGGAATTCCTTGCCTTCACTTAGCATTCTATTTGCAGTATATCGCCCTCACTGTTTACCGTAATCTCGACGCTCCACACTCGTTTTGTGGACTCTGGATGCGCGCCAGACAACATGACAGCAATTCCACAATCAGATCATTCCGAGAAGGAAGAAAAGACGACTACACAGGCCGACGATGAACACGACTATGCTCTACGTGTGGGATGGAAGGCGCTCTTCGGTTTCACTACCACCAGTCACATCGCGGTGCTGATCGGCGCTCTTCTCAGTGCAGCTGTCGCCGCCGCTACTTTACCAGTTTTCTCCATTATATATGGTCTCGTTTTCGGTGCATACTCGGAGTACGGCGCTGGCAAAACTGATGGCAACGAGCTACTTTCTGAAGTTACGCGGCTGTGCGTGATTATGACTGGCATTGCGGCAGCGAGCTGGGTCCTCAACAGCATTTTCTTCTTCTTCTTTCTGCTCTTTGGTGAATTGCAAGCTAAGAGCGCGCGAACTAGGATCTTCGACGTACTCATGCAAAAAGACATGGCATGGTTCGACATGCGCGAGAGTGGCATTGCCGCGTTCCTGCCTACAATCCAGAGGTACGAACCATAGTAGAAGCTCCCTCTGCTACTTCAGTGTGTCTAACTACTCCAGGTACATCCGCGACCTACAGCTGTCCGTCTCTGCACCATTAGGAGAAGGTGTTCAGTGCATCGTCGCCGCAATCGGCGCTTTAGGCGTGGCATTCTATTACTCGTGGAATTTGACCCTCGTGGTCGTATGCACTGTCCCGATAATTTACTTTGCAGAATCATTCTTATCAAAAAGGCTCGCTCTTCGAGCGCACGAACAGGCGAACCAACTTCAACAGGCACTGAAATACACCACTAATGCGATTCAAAGCATCGAGACGGTCAAATGCTTCAACGGTCAAAGTCACGAGCTGCAACTGTTCACTACTTCTACTTCTATTGCGGCAAACCTGTATAAGCGTGTAGCCAATCTACGGTCGATCCAGATAGGGCTGATACAGTTCTTCACACTCACCGTTTTCGTCCAGGGTTTCGCGTATGGTTCCTACTTAATTAGATCAGGTAAACTTGATGTCAATGGCGTAATCACCACGTTTTGGGCAGCGTTATTGGCAATAGGGGGGATCACCGGTTTCTTGCCCCAGTTCATTGTGATGCAGAAGGGCAGGGCTTCAGGCGTGCGACTTCGGAGTTTGATGGAGCAGATGTCCAAGGTTGACGGGATGCAAGAGCTGCAAGGAGAATATCAACCTTCAAGGTGCCCCGGCGACATCGAGTTCAGGCAGGTCAGTCAACGATCACTGATGGTTAGGTCGAGCTGACGGAACAGGTCACTTTCTCATATCCGACAAGGACAGATGAGATTGCTCTTCGAGACGCTACTTTGTTCTTTCCAGCAGGAGAGACCACATTTGTTGTTGGCAAAAGTGGTTCGGGCAAGAGCACTCTAGGGCAATTGCTAATCCGTTTCTATCAGCCATCATCTGGACAGATACTATTGGACAACGTAGTACTGGACAATTTGGATGTTAAATGGCTACGACACAACATTACTCTTGTGGAGCAGCACAGCGTTCTATTCGATGACACCATCTACAACAATGTCATTCTAGGCGACCAGAGCGGAACCGTCGACATGGAAGACGTCAAAAACGCGATTAGTTTTGCTACACTAGATCAGGTCGTGCAAGGTCTTCCACAAGGTCTTGAGACACATTTGGGTGCAAAAGGAAGCTCACTAAGTGGAGGTCAGAAACAGAGGATGGCCTTAGCACGAGCTCGGATCCGCGACACTCCCGTACTATTACTAGATGAGTCCACAAGTGCTTTGGATTACGTTACGCGGGCAGCCATATTACAAGCTATACGTCAATGGCGCAAAGGCAAGACGACGATCGTGATAACGCATGATATATCTCAGATTGAGTCAGACGACTTCCTCTATCTCCTCGACAACGCACAGGTTCTCCAAGAGGGTTATCGAGAAGAGCTCGAGGAACTACCTGGGATATTTCACTCCTTTGTTGCTTCTCACGAAAACGAGAAGGAAGACATGGATACTGACTATCTGTCAGTGGATGAATTCGATGATGCCCAGACAGATGAGCTTGCGTCGCTCTACCGGGAATCTTGGATCACGCCAACACCGGCGAGACGCCCACTTTCTGCAGTATTGTTCGGACAATCTGTATTGTCGTCGTTTCAGAATGGCGAGACCCAGGGCCCGACCGAAAACGAAGCCATTGTAGCAGATAACAGACTTTCAAGGTTGGAAAATGGAGAAGATTCGAACTACAATCTGGATGACGGTTTCACTGCTGCCCGAGCCTCATCCAAGCCAATCCCAGATGTAGTCTTGTCTGCTCCAGGTGATCTCGACAGAAATTATCACAACACTGCCCGCACGTCGAGAACATTGGTGAACGATCGATTGTCCAGAACGCACTCATATAAGGAAAAGGGTTACGGCCCGAGACCAATGTCTCAAGCATCATCACGACTAACCTCAGGTTACGATTTCAGTCAAAACTGGTTATCAGTCAATCAGAATCGACTGTCGATCGCGTCCGTCCGCACGTCCCAGCTTCCTCAGCCAACGAGAGTCTCGCGACGAAAGCATCTGCGATCTAAGCTGAGCCGTGAGAAACTTGCGGGGACATCAGAGTCTTCCACAGATTCGCTACCTATTATCGAGATCCTAAAGACAGTATGGACCGTTGTTGATTGGCGGTCTCGGCTCGGCCTTTTCGCCGCTCTGGCAACAACGATTGTCCATGCTGCCGCTACCCCCATATTCTCCTGGGTGTTTTCGCAGTTGCTAAACACGCTCTACGAAGTCGATGACACACAAAATCAAGCCGTAAAGTACGTTCTGATCATCCTAGGTATTGCTATTGTAGACGGTATTGCGAACTACTCTATGTTCTATCTGTACGATAGTGTGGCACAATCGTGGACTCAAGCACTGAAGATCGAGGCAATGAAGCGGATTCTTGCACAGCCACGCGAGTTCTTCGACAAAGAAGAAAACAGCATGGCGCGCCTGGCTGAGGCTCTGGACCATTTCGCTGAAGAAGCCCGAAATCTACCCGGAAGATTCACTGGCATCTTTATCGCCATGTTTTTCATGATGATCGTCTCCATCATCTGGAGTCTGGCCATTTCTTGGAAGTTGACTTTGGTTGCCCTCGCTTCCGGTCCTATCCTTTATGCCATAATAAAGGGATACAACATGGTCAGTAGTCACTGGGAAAACCTCGCAAATGAGGCTGCGGACAACGTGGGTCAAGTTCTCTACGAGACCTTTGTCAATATCCGTACAGTACGCTGTCTGACTTTGGAGAGTCACTTCCACAAAAGGTATACAAAGGCAACGACTGCCGCGATCAATGTTGGCGTGAAGCGAGCTATCTACTCTGGCTCGATCTTTGGTCTCCTTTCATCCTCTGTTCTCTTCGTAACCATCGTTCTTTTCTGGTTCGGCGCCTGGCTCATCTCTCGCAAAGAACAAAGCGTTTTATCTATCACCGAAACATTCATGATTCTCATGCTCAGCATCAACAACGTCAGCCAAATGTCTCAATACTTGACCCAGGTCAACATCTCCCGCGAAGCTGGCACACGGCTCCTAAGACTTGCGCAGCTTCCTTCCACTTCCCACGAAGACCTTGGAAAAGCTCACATCGACTCTATTGAGAACATCTCTTTCAACAGTGTATCCTTTACCTACCCAACCCGACGCGACCACCAAGTCCTGCACAACATATCTTTCTCCATTCCTCATGACTCCTGTACCGCCATCGTTGGCTCCTCTGGTTCTGGAAAATCTACCATTGCCGCTCTCCTCCTCAAACTCTACCCAACAACACCAACCACGCACACCTTCCTGGCCTCTGAAGGTCGAGACCTTGCCATCTCTGGCCAGAACATCAATACCCTACACACCGGCTCACTCCGTTCCCGCATGGCCATCGTCTCTCAAACTCCCGTTCTCTTCCCCGGCACCATCGCCCAAAACATCGCGTACGCCTTATCCCCCTCGGCTCCAGAGTCGAGCATGGATAACATCAGAGCAGCAGCCGACGCCGCGGGCGTCAGCGAGTTCATCGACAGCCTACCTAACGGATATCAAACTCTTGTTGGTGACGGCGGTACGATTCTCTCTGGCGGCCAAGCGCAAAGAATCGCCATCGCGCGCGCATTGGTTCGGAACCCGGATATCTTGATTCTCGACGAGGCGACCTCGGCACTCGACGTCGTGGCCGCAAGCACGATTCGTGACACGGTAAAACGGCTCGTATCCTCCACCCCAGATGCCAACGAGACCTCGCCACGACCGCCGATGAGCGCACGATCTAGAAGTGGTGGGTTTTGGGAGCATAAGGATTGGGAGATCAATGCTGGAATTATTGGAAGCCCAGGGTGGGAGCGCGCAAGAGGGAGGGGGAAGGGGAAGCAGAAGAGGAGGCAGATGACAGTGATCATTATCACACATGCAAAGGAGATGATGAGTATGGCTGATCATGTTATCATGCTGGACAAGGGAAGAGTGGTTGAGGAGGGTAAATATGCGGAGCTGAAGAGGAAGAGGGGTGGGGCTTTTGCGAGGTTGCTGAGGGGGGAGGCAGAGTAAGAGGGTAATTAAAGGGTTCGTACTTGTGAGTTTCCATGTATTTTATAGTTCAATTTCGGTAGTGTTTAATTGCAGTGCTTTTCCGCTTTCGTAAATCCTCATCTATCGTACAACATGCTAGCCATCAGCTCTTGAGCGCAAAATCAGCCCTGAACAATTTTCTGCGTCCCCTGTGCAACTTGGCAGATTGCTCGCAGGAGACCCATCTTTGCTCTTTGCAATCCTCCGTTGCCGGCGAACAAGAGTGTGGATCCGGCTATTGTCGCAAGTGCGAGCCCGACAGCGCCGTTCAATATCCTGGCTTGCCTCTGTGATGCTTGGTAGACCTCTGAGTATCTCATGTTGCTGAATGTGACACGCGAATACTGCGTTGCCCAACCCAAGCTCGGGAAGTGCACGTACAATGTCTCCTCGACCCATTTGCGCAGCAGGTACAGGGGCTTTTTGACGTCTGAAGCCATTTCACGGTAGTTGCCCAGCGCAAGATCATTGATCGTCTGAGCATCTGGTGTGCGCTGTTTGGTGTATTCATTCAGTGCTTTTGTGCGATCGTCGGGGTATTTGTCAAGAAACTCGAACAGAACTCGGACGTCCTCCAGTCCAGCGTTCATCCCTTGGCCGTAGAATGGTACCATGGCGTGTGCAGCGTCTCCCACGATGACTCCAGCAGATCCGTAGTGGTATGGTGTGCATTTGATCGAGATAAGCGGCAAGTGCTCGTTATTTGTGAACTGCTTCTTTAGGTCATCTTCGGTGATCAGCTCGGGGACCACAGCTGGGAACTTCTCTTTGAAGTATTCAACAACCTTGCCTGATGCCTCCAACTTTTCGAACCCCTCTTTCGACATGAAAAGTGTAGAGGTAAAGGTTTTGTCCGTGTTTGGAATAGCGATAAACATTGACTCGTCCGCTGGCCAGATGTGGAGATAGTTCGGTGGTATCCGAAAATCCCCTTCAGGTGTTGTAGGAACTCCAAATTGGCACCAGAGTTTGTCGATGTATTCTTGCTGGTATGTCATGGGCACAACCTTCATCAAGTGGTTTCGCACAGCCGAGTGAGCCCCATCGGCACCAATCATGAGGTCGAAGGTAAGCTTAAACTCTGGCCCTTGCGTTAAGAGGTCCTTCTTATCGCTACGGTTCTCGAACCAAGCCGACTTCTTTCTGAAATCTACGCCAATCATCTTGTGCTTGAAAAAGAACTTGACATTGGGCATTGCTTCTAGGTGGTCGATGAGGGCCCTGTTGAGCTGTGTGCGGTCCATAGCCAATAGATCCTGCTTCTGTTTAGCTGGGGAAGTGATCGACATTTGTGGGGATGCTCACACGTCCATGTGCATCATATTGCTGAGCCTCACGCACATACTCTCCCAGCTTCCTAATGTGAATCATGCGACCATGCATAGGGACAGTATCGCGTAGGACAGCATCTGCAAGATCAGAAAGCCCAGTTTGCCGCAGAGAGTTGATGCCCCGCTCAGAAAGAGCCAAATTGATAGATTTTGTGTTTAATGGTGCTGTCGAAGGATCTCGGATATCTTCATGGTTGCGCCAAATCAGCACATGCTACGAGTTTGGCGTTTCGAAACTGACCTGGTCTCAGTTCATAAATTTCTACATCGTGTCCTCTTACAGCAGCGTAAAGAGCGGCCAATGAGCCAACTGGCCCAGCTCCTACAATTACAGTCTTCATCTCTGTCGTGAATATGGTTGGAAAGGAAAATTGATGTGGTCGTGTGAGTCTTTCCTCAACCGGATGGGCGGGTAGGCGAGTAGTGCAGTCGGCGCAATAGAAAATTTACGAGCTCTAGATCTCACGTGCAAGCGCTCGTGTACAAGCTAATGGAAGCTGAAATAGCGCAACTATATACAGTAAAAACGAAGAAATTGAGCAGGAAATTCTGGCGGCGATTAGCAAGTCAAGAAGATGATACACGACTCGCCGCAACAGGTAAGAGCAACTCGCAAGGGCTAGTTAGTCAGCATCGAACGATCGGCAGCGTCTCAGGCTGGACCCTGGCCTGGCCTGGCCGAATGCCGACCAAATTCTCGGTGTTCAAGTTCAGCAGTGCGCATCAAACGTCCTGATTGCGCGGAGTACGGCGTTGGATTAGTTCTGAGTAACGCTATATAACCAACTGTACCTCTTGGGCTGCCTTCGTATTGTTTACGCTCGAATTCAACTCTTTGCACCTCGAACCCTCCCTCAACATGGCTGGAGACGCCCCGCGCAAGTGTGCCGGCGCAGACTGCGAGAACGATGCAGGCTCGCTGCAGTGCCCGAACTGCCAGAAGCTGGGCAAAGAGAGCTACTTTTGCTCACAAGACTGCTTCAAGCGCAACTGGGTAAGTTATGGCTAGCCAGATTTGCCTGCTAGGCAAGGTTCTGACTGGGTCACAGGCAGAGCACAAGAAACAGCACAAGTCGCAGAACGGTATTCTCTCCAACATCTTCACGCCCAAAGTAGTTTCTCACCCGGATCCAGCGACCGGGCACTTCAACCCATTCCCTACCTTCCCTTACACCGGAACCCTGCGACCAGTATACCCGCTGTCTCCGAAGCGCGAAGTGAAGAAGAGCGTCAAGCACCCAGACTACGCAAAAGACGGCATCCCGCGCTCTGAGCAGGTTTTCGTCAACAGAAACAAGATCGCCATTCTCACAAAGGAGGAGCAGGATGGCATGCGCAAGGTGTGCCGACTGGCGCGCGAGGTTTTGGACATTGCGGCAGCAGCGGCGAAGCCTGGTGTGACTACCGACTACATTGACGAGATCGTCCACAATGCTTGCATGGAGCGCGATGTAAGCAGGAATAGGCCCCTCGTGAGAGATCAGAGGCTAACGCTGGACAGTCATACCCATCACCCCTCAACTACTGCCACTTCCCCAAGTCAGTTTGCACTTCTGTCAACGAGGTCATTTGCCACGGTATCCCCGACCAGCGAGTCCTCAAGGACGGTGACATCCTCAACATCGACGTAACACTATACCACGGTGGCTTCCACGGTGATCTCAACGAGACATATTACATTGGCGACAAGGCGCTGGCAAACCCAGACGCAGTGCGCGTCACCGAGACCGCGCGAGAGTGCTTGGACCAAGCTATCGAGCTCGTCAAGCCAGGCACACTCTTCCGCGAATATGGCAACGTGATCGAGAAGCACGCAAAGAGCAACAAATGCGGTGTGATCAGGACATACTGCGGCCACGGCATCAACCAGCTCTTCCATTGCGCACCCAACGTTCCTCATTACGCCAAGAACAAGGCTATCGGGCAAGCGAAGCCTGGCATGTGTTTCACGATCGAGCCCATGATCAGCATTGGATCCTACCGTGACAAGACATGGCCGGATGACTGGACCAGTACCACACAGGATGGTTCCCTGACTGCTCAGTTCGGTACGTTAACTATATTCTCCACTAAGATGCTTGCTAATCATACTATAGAACACACCCTGCTTGTCACTGAGGATGGTGTCGAAGTACTGACCGCAAGATTCCCTCACTCGCCAGGTGGCCCTGTTCCTAGGATTGCGCCAGCGAACGGTGAGGCGACTGCAGCAGCATGAGTATGTCGTGCCTAACAAGACAACTGTACGGTAGAGGAAGCAACATTTAGCCACTCACATGTTGCAAGCCATGTGTTGGCAGAAGACACAGTGGCTTTGTGTAAGCCATTGGAAGAGGGGCGGGACGGGGCGCAGTAGGCTGACGACGGCCAACCAGCGATAGGACGGTGGAAAGGACTGGGACATAACTGCAACGAGTGGACCTCAAGTATACTACGGTGAAGAGGTGGGCTGAATGTAGCGATGAAGGAATCACAGGCACGGTGGCATGATATTGATGGTGGCAGGGATAGACACACTTGGAGGTAAACAATACTTGCCTTTTAAGGCTCACGCCCAATATGTGCCAACAACCCAAGTTCGACAGTTCTGTGCTTCTTCACTTCTCATCTTGTCTGTTGAGCCGACGAAGACGTTTCGCCTACAGAGGCGCTTTTGGTGATGCATGTTGACCTTCACATGAGCTCGCTCCTTGTTCGGGGTTGGCCTCGCCGCTAGAGACGCACAGCAGTAAGCGAGCACGCCTTGACCTTAACCAGGGCACGGCAGGAAGCATATGTCTCTGCAAACGTCATCCAGAGAGTATCGCTGCCTGCTGACTGACAGCTTGATCGTTACTTCATATCAAATCTCTGCACACCGTCAGATCCGTGCCCTCTAATTGTCTTCGTTGCGTGCTACGTCATCAAACCCTCCAGCTTTCCCACGCCCCGCCGTGCGCACGAGCTAGCTTCCCGCGTCTAGCAGCTCAGTCTGCAAACACACGACCGCATCCGATCCAAGACCACACAACCCACTTCACTCGCCCTCTCGCTGCACCGCAGAACCCCCAGGCTGTGCCATCAGCTCTCGTCGAATCCTACCCTACCGATCCTCGTGCTACGCTGCACCCGAAGCTCCCACAATGACTGGCGAAGCATGGTTGTACCTGCTGGCGGTGTTGATAAACGCTGTCAACCTGTTCCTACAGGTCTTCTTCACGATTATGTACAGCGATTTGGAATGGTGAGTGCAGCGTCTTGAAAATGGATGCCGGGCGTAGCTCAGTCTATGCCTGAGGTGTCTCCAGATGCAAGCACATGCTAATTTTGCGCCAGCGACTACATCAACCCCATCGACCTGTGTAACCGCCTCAACACCTATATCATCCCCGAAGCCGCCGTTCACGCTTTCCTGACCTTCCTGTTCCTTATCAACGGGTACTGGGTTGCGCTTATCCTGAATCTGCCCCTCTTGGCATGGAATGGCAAGAAGTACGTGCACACACCGAATATGGCATGGAGGAACGTGTACTGACCGAGAATAGGATCTTCGAGAAGAACCATCTGCTCGACGCGACAGAGATCTTCAGGAAGTTGAATGTTCATAAGAAGGTAAGCCTCAACAACACCCATGTACAGATTGCAATCTGCGTAGCACGCTAGATCCAACATGCACAAGCACTTTCACCTAACTAACGTCTTCTAGGAATCGTTCATCAAGCTTGGTTTCCATTTGCTGATGTTCTTCTTCTACCTCTACAGCATGATTGTCGCTCTCATTCGCGACGAGACCCACTAGACGCGGTCACACATTGTTCCCGCTGCGTTACTTACCGAACGGGCGCTTGTCTTGGCTCGATTGCAGGCGCGACAAGCTGGCAGGAAAAGACAAGGAGCATGCGCGAGGCGCGCCCAAGCGCTCAAACATAGGCAGAGACGCGTATTGCCGCATAGATCGCGCAGTTGACTAGGATGGAGGACTAGAGTATATGGATATCGTAAGAGCGTTCAGCACTTGATGTCGGTCCTCGATGTTCATGGGAGTGTTTTGAGAGGAGATGAAGATGGGATGACTTTATGTTCTAATGGGCTATGATAGCGTTCACTTGTCAGCCTTTTTGTATATGAATCGTGTGAATGATAATTCAATCACACTCTATGAATGCCTTTTCGCATCAACATTGTTGAGGCCATGCTCGTTAGTTCTAGGAGTCTCAGCTGGAACACCAGCTTATTCGACTTTGAATTCAAGTTCTCGAGTTTAATCGCCATCTTCCAATCTTTGCATCACAAAATCCTTGGAAAGCTATGATGACAGAGGCAGTGCCTGTTGTTTCATCAATGTTAGGCAATCGGCACATCATGGTATTGTGTTGACTTTGCTCACGCCCTGTCAACGGCGGAAATAAATCCCTAATAGCTCTCCACCTCCGCCCTCCTGTCACTACTCATATCCGGCATCCAGCCCTTTGGCCTCTCAGATCCTCGAACCGTAAGCCCGTATAACGCCTTTTCCACTTTATCGACACACTCGCGCATAACTGGCATTTTCTTCGTCTCTAGCTCGCTCACCCACTTCGGTCCTCCGGGCGCCTCAAACATCTCCAACTGCAACCTGATAGCGCGTAGATCATCCAGAACAGTCCTCGGTTTTTGCGCGTCGCTAGCTGCAGGCGCCGAGTCGACATCCATTTTGTCGACATCGTCTGTGTTGCTTGAAGGTGAGGCCTTGGGCGTAGCCTTCGCGCGGCCAGCAGGTAGCTTGCCATTAGTCGCCATGGAAGTAACGCTGAACCGCATCAGTTCGCCCGTCATGTCGCAGATGCCCAGGATGTAGTCCTCTGGGCTTAGTGGCACGGTGGGACCTTCAGCCACGCCCTCGCCTCTGCTTAAGGACGCGATTCTGGCTTTGGCGTCGTCGTAAGAAATCAGTGACTGTGTTTCTAGGTAGTGGTGGAAGCTGAGTGCTTCGATGAATTCCTGGTTGCCGCCTGTGATGTTGTGTGCGTAGCGGTGCGCGTTGAGGGACTGCAGGTCCGATGCTATGCTGGCGTATTGCTTTTGGATTGTTTCCCAGTATTGGGCATTGGATTTTGTGACAAAGGGTGGGACAGATTGGCCTATGGTCCGGACTCTATTTGTTCATGTGTTAGGAGAGCGTGATGGACGAGAGTTAGTGATGGTGAGCGATACCTTTGGAGTGTGAAGATACTGCACGTTGTTAGTTCAAAGCTCACAATACCAGAGGAATAAAGTTACATCTTCTTGCTACTTGCAGTAATGTCCCTCGAAGCTTTGATGATCCTCTCGCGCCGATCGTGATGCTCATCCAGCTCTTTTCGGAACCCTTCAAACATGGCGATGAATGGGCCTGCGGGCTGCTCGGGCTTCCCTGCGTCCGCCATTTTATCGTCTCTTTTACGTTTGTTCTGGTTCATTGGCTTCGAAGACTTGCTGATGTTGACAAAACTAAGGTAATGACGAAGGGCAAACGGTGCAGACGCGACGGCACGTGGGAACTAGCCAAACTGGGAATCGGGTCGTTCGGCTGCGATTGCTGAAGATGGGATCGCAGACGTGCCATCTGTCACGAATCTCCAGGCAATTGTCAAATTAGCGAGTTGTCCCGTACATTTCGTTCTTTCGATTTCCTTCGGCCGCGACGCTTTTTCCTGTTGTCTTTGTGGGCGGTGATCTGGCACCTTCCAGCCCCTAATGGCTTTCTCAACTAGCAGTTTCTTTGGGAGTCCCACCTTGGTGTTCACTACTGCTACGCTCCTTCGAGTCGTGTTTCTAGTTTATGGACTATGGCAAGATGCCAACTCTCCTATGAAGTACACCGACATCGACTATTTCGTCTTCACTGATGCAGCTCGATTCATTTCTCGGGGCCAATCGCCATACACTCGCGATACTTACAGATACACGCCTCTGCTCGCCTGGCTCATCTACCCCACAACATGGTCCGGTACATTTTGGTTCTCTTTCGGTAAAGTGCTTTTCGCTGTCGGTGACATTGTCGCTGGAACGATGATGTACCGGATATTGAGGGAGCACAGAGGAATGGAGAAAGAGAGAGCGTTAAAGTTCGCGAGTATATGGTTGCTGAACCCCATGGTTGCAACAATCAGCACAAGAGGGAGTTCGGAAGGGTTGCTGGGTGTTTTCGTTACTGCACTGTTGTGGGCGGTGGTGGCAAAGAGGATGGTACTTTCGGGAATATTGTTGGGTTTCGCGGTGCACTTCAAGATCTACCCATTCATCTACGCAGCGTCTATTGTTTGGTGGCTCGACGAGAAAAATATCAGAGAAGAGAGTTCCGTGAAGGCCAAGGACCAGGGCTCGATGTTCAGCCAGATCATGGCATTCATAACTCCGCAAAGGACCGTCCTGGCCATATCCAGCATCGTCACCTTCGCAGTGCTGAACGTTGTCATGTATCAAATATATGGCTGGCCATTTCTAGAGCACAGTTACTTCTATCATCTTTCCCGGATCGACCACCGCCACAACTTCTCGCCATACAACACCCTTCTCTACCTCAACTCGTCACCAACCTCGTCTAGTAGCAGTGCTTCGACCTTCGAACTCGAACGTCTCGCCTTCTTACCGCAACTTCTTCTCAGTGCTATCATGATCCCTCTGGCTTTAGCCAAGAAAGACCTCCCCTCAACAATGCTGGCGCAGACCTTTGCGTTTGTAACGTTCAACAAGGTCTGCACAAGTCAGGTAAGTAATATCTTCTCCATTGCTCTGGGGACTCGACTAATCTTGGGGTCAGTACTTTCTGTGGTACATGATGTTCCTCCCTTACTACCTGCCCGATTCGACACTCCTACGATCCAAGACCATTGGCGCTACTGCGCTTGTAGCGTGGGTTATGGGTCAGGTGGTGTGGCTACAGCAAGGGTTCCAGCTAGAGTTCAATGGTCATTCCACTTTTGTGCCAGGACTGTGGCTATCCAGCATGGTATTTTTCCTGGTCAACGCCGGGATTTTGGGCGTCATCATTCATGATACACGGACGAAGAGGGAGGTGGTTAAAGTGGAGAAGAAGAAGCTGTGATGAAGTAAACGTAGATGCTAGAATGCTGAAGGGCCTCAGGCCACCCGGGAATATGCCGCCCTAGATCGCTAAATCCATCGTGATTTCGTATCGTCTGGTATATCCTGCGGCCAGATCCCCAAAACGCCTGCTACGATGCAAAAAATGAAGAAGATTTTTGCTGCTGATCCCGATCTATCCACCCCAGACATGCTTGGTATTGAGCAACTTCGGTGCCCGACCCTTCACTCTTGTGACTTTGTACGTGCCTCTCTCCTTGCCTGGCAGGTCTTCCACAAGCTCCACCTTCTCCAAATTGCGCATGAAGATGAGCAAGTTCGGCATCGGTAGTGCGTCGCGCACACTGAAGGACTTGATCGCATCACGCTGTTCCCGCGACAGGCGTTGTTCTACAAAAAGGAAGTTGAACATGACATTATTAGTGGAAAAGGTCAGGGTATTGAGAGTGTATGGCAGTGTTGCAGTTTCGTTGTAGAGTTGCCGGCAAACGTTGTTGAGTGGTGTGAATTTGTATACAACGTTGATGAAGGGCAGCTGCTTCTTGAACGGGTTGACGTTACGCTGGCTGTATACAGCACAGCAGTATCTGAAGATGGGGATGACCTTGTTGGGTTCAGAAGCGCTCTCTACAGTACGATATGTTTCGTAACCGATGGTGATAGTTTGTCCCCCTAGAGCGTACGCATATATCCGTGTACGTACTTCCTTCGGGAGACGCAGGAATGGCGAGTTGCGCTGATTTGTGGACCACCTGGAGAATTAGCTGGCGCAGAGCACGGACGTGGATAAGCTTACAATTGTACTTCGTTAGATCTTTTCGGAAATGGGTCACCAAACAAATCTGCCCCCGACTGAGCTGTCTTCTCCGCTATGTATGCTTTGGGTACGTATACCCTCTTCTGCGGTTTGCTTTTGCTTCGCTTCCTGTACAGATCATTCGCCTCCGAGGATTCGTCACACGTAGCATTCGTTATTGTAGTCTTAGGAACCAGCCCATAGCTCGAGCTACTGCTCCCTGTGCCATTGCTGCGGAGCCTTTGTACTTCCGAAGGCGGCGTTGGCAGGTAGCTCCCACTAGGCTGCGTGCTGTGCGCTTCCTTCTGCCTGACCTGCATCGTACCAATAAATTCGTCGCGACTGCCATGGATATTGAATGGTTTGGACTTCTGTGGTTGTACGCGACCTTGCAAAGCTTTGTCGAATAAACCCGAGAGCGATTTGCGTGACTTGGGAGTAGTTTCGATCTCCGCATCGTCCGACGGGATAGAGATCGGTCCCCCAAATAGCTGCGATGTTTTCTTAAAGATAGCAGAGCTTTTTGCCCTGATACTGGAGGCCGTTGATGATATTGTGGGCACCGAGACGAAGCTGCTTGTTTCGCTAGGACTATCGGTTTTCTGTCGCTTGCGACTGCCATCTTCGTCATCCGGCGCAGAGTCTTCGTTATTACGTGGCCGTGCCTTGTCCTTTCTTGAATATGTGAATTTCTTCGTCATGTCGCCAAATGAATCCCAAGCTCTTTTGATGAGTGTTGAAAATGGTTGTGTGGAGATGCAGAACTAACGACCGGAGTAAAGTGTTGCGGCATTCGGCGGAAGGAGCAGGGTTGTAAGAATGCAGCAAGTAAAGGCGGAGACCGTGCTTGCCCAATCGGACTGTGAGAGGAGGAACGAAGAAGAGACTCCTCGAGAGCCTTTGATGAAGGAGAGAGGTGAAAGCACTAACACAACCCTTTCAAGCTACCCCGGTGCGGTCGAGGTGGCTGAGACAGAAAGTCAGCCCCAAAGCCAATGCCCTGCCAACTGGTAGACGCCCTCAGCCTCAATGAGTGTTAATTGTTAACAATGCTTGCTGCCTGCAGACAATGCAAAATTCGGAGTTTCGGCTGACCTGCTGGTCTCTTTGGCGAGGTGATACAACGCGAGATGGTAAGCGAAATGCCAAATGGAGTGAGGTGGTCTGGAGATCGACAATCAAGGTGACGCGCTTTCCACGTGCAGTAATCACTAACACCGCCTAGCGCATTGGCCGTGATCACCTTCGTCTCGTCGGGCTCTCAACAGCGTATCTTGTCAGTTCAGTGAGATAGAATACCAAAGTCGAAGCCTTCGTGATATGCGCAACGCGACAAGGTTACCAGAATAACCAAGCCATAGAACTTGTACTCTGTATACTCCACGCTTGCGATGAGCCGCGCTACCGCCGAGCTAGCGCGACACGAACTTACCTTCCTGAGCACCAACACTCCGTCATCTATGCGACCGACTGAGTTGGACCCAGTGCTCTCCTTTTATGTAGTCGCACTCCAACCGAGTTTGTTTGTGCAGTTTGTAGATGGTGTCGTTGGAGATTGGATCCCGCCACTTCGGGCTAGTTTCTCGTGGCCTCTACAATCCGCAACGCAGCTAAGTTGAGGATTGTGCACAAGCTTATTCTAGAGGGAGCTGCCACAAGGTATCGTTAAACTCTAGAAGTTCCTGGTTTGATGGTGTAGAAGCGCGATGCAAGTATGAAGGCGGAGATTTGCAGCTAGAGAGATTGTGTCAACATGCAGCCACTTCCAATGTATGTCGTGTCTAACGTTGAAGAAATTGTCCGGCAATATGTTGAATGAGCATTGTGAGTTCTGTCCTAGGCAGTCACAGTCAGTCGCCTACCGACACGCCTTCACCAGAAATAAACAACAATCGCCCCGCTCACATCCACCTCACCATCGACGCAACACCTACAACACTCTTGTACTGAGACACGCGTCACGATGCCTTACATGAGAACTTCCGGTAAGTCATGGCACGCATACTAACTTTCTCATTATCACCATAGCAGCTGATCATCATCTAGTTACAAAAGCGGCTCAGACCTCTTGGGATGCCTTCCCGGAGCCCAGCCCAGAAGCTGAGACCTGGCAGCCTGACCCCGACTCGATTCCTGTCGCTGGATTTCTGCCAGACCCTCGCTTCAATAAAGACCCTCTCACCGAAACGCAAAGAATGACTGTGAAACGCGATCAACGTTTTGGACTCGCAACCGATAGCCTCAGCACCAGCCGCATCAGCTCTCCTGCTATCAATATGTCTAAGACATCCACAGCGAGTGGCCTTGGGAGCTGGCCAGCCCCTACTCCACGTGCTACCGGGCTGCCGCGTGCATTTGTCTCTGTTTCTGACGATAGTGTACAAGCTTCGATCTTCACACCGTCCGAAGCAACCAGCCCAGTTGAAGCAGTATCTGCTACTCTTAAGATGGCACAGACGACGGCCAATCGTGAAACTGACACCATTCGGAGCGCTAAAGGCACTATGGAGACCCTGCCAGCTCAGTCATCATCTCGAAGACTATATACACCTGTTGCTACGGTTGACTCGCAACCCTCTGGCGCTCTATCGAACAGCTCAACTCCCGCATGGGCTCGCTCCTTGGCACACCTGCTTGAAGAGCCACTTTCCGAGTCCTCTTCGACGCATTCCGCCTCGCCCAAGGTGGAGCCGACAAAGTCAACATCCAAACCACCCCATCTCCGCAAGGCTAGGACCCTATCTGGCTCGGCTCTCAACCAAGCTGGTCGCTTGGCTGATAAGTCGGACCCCATCGTGAAAAGCCCCTTTGCGTCGGGTCAGAAAACCCAATATGAGGATGGGTCATCGGCAGAGCCGGACAAAGGCTTCAGAACCCATAAGCAGCCCATCCAACAGCGCTCCCGCGAAGAAGTTGGCTTGGTACAAAACGTGCTTGTGAGTGAAGCTAGATCTATCAGACCCGGACACGTGAGTAGTTCAAGCAGCCGGATTTTTGCAACTGTTAACATAACCTAGGACTTCCTGACACAAAAGAGTCTGCTAGAAAGTCTCATCCCAAAGAACGTGGCTTCTTCATCAAACGACCACCAGCGATACCTCAAGGGAAAACTTATTAGGGTAATGGAAGATGAGATGGATCTCCAGAAGTGCACAACGAGAAAAGACCTTCGAAGTATGAGTGATGAGAAATTGGAAGAACATCTTGCAAGGGTCACTGCCGCGCACAAGCTCTTGTGGGAGGTTGAGCAGAGGAAGCATTAAAAAATGGCATCAGGCTGAAGACCGCGTTCCTAGGCCTTCAGTGACAAGATTGTCATTTGGTCGGGAGAGCCAAACAATGGCTCTTCGTCACAGGGGTGGGTACATCACTAACATACCTGCTTGTGACCACTGCTTACGAAATGATCCAGACCATCCGTCCTCTGGCTTATTCCATCATCTTCTGCTGTCTATCAGAAGCACTTCTACACTTAAAAAGAACACCGAGTTGTACACACACCGCTCTTATTTTCGCACGGATGTACTGCGATGAGACTCCCTCGACACATGCATGTATATGTTCACCGGTCTTCGTCATGGCGACCATGAACATCACGGTGCTTGGATTGGAAGTGTTTGAAAGAAACGCCTAACGCTGGGAAAGATCCGAGCATAGCTTTGGGTTTCCATAATTTCAGCTTTTCTTTCATGTCAAATAATTTCTTTGTCATCACGTTCGAAGTACCAATTGCCCTTTTGTCCTGAGCTGATGAGGGTCCCTCGCATCTACCGTGAAACAATGAATAACTCTAAAACAAGATTGCCTGGGTTGGTTTGCGCCATGCACCTCTTTGTTTGCTCGCCGACATAATAATATCACCTGCCTCCTCAGCGCAGTTGAACGACATAGCACCCGTGTATTCCTCGCAATCATGAACTTCACGCTTCCAGGTACACACGACAACCAGTACAGCGAGGGCGGTTTGGATGTGCATGCAGCAAGCCGTATGGTAATGCCACTCAATCCTATTCATGACGTCAACACATACCGCGAAGCTATGCCGATCGCTTGGACTGAACAAGATAATGCAGCGACACCCTCAACCAAGACTCTACACGAAGCAGGAGATAGAAACCCAGCAATCACGCTCACAACAAGCACTTGTAAAGTCCTTGGACAGCCCGTCTTCAAGACTACCCTTCCTCTACGAAGTAGGTTCAGAGATTTTGCAGAGGCTGGAAAAATCAAACTAAATGATGCGCACATGAACCTGAACCACCTAAAACTCAACCAGCACTTCTCTGAAGACATAGAACTAGTTTATGACTACACACAGTCACAGGAGACAACTGCAGCGCTCCAAAAACTCACAATAGAGCTGAAAGAGCACTTTGAGTGCTTGCGGAGTGAGTATGAAGGCAAGACGAGCAAGCGGTGGGCCCCGCTCGAGCCCTGGGATAGAGAAGACTGGGACTGGAACTATGACGGGAGGACCACGGCTGAGATAGATGAAGGAGACTGGTTAGTTGAGGGGAAGGGAGATAGGACGTAGGCATAGAGTCTTCAACCGACCTTTTGGTTTTTGTCGGTTCGCAAGGGTATGAACCGTCCTTATACGTACTTTCAAGAGCTTGTATTTAAGTCGCAGTATCCCCATCACAATTTACACGTGCCCACAAGAATTTCATTGCGGAACCGAGCGGGTAAACTGATGCTGACAAAGTCGGTTCGCAGTTTGAGACCTTTGTTAGGTTCAGAGACATGTACAGTTAGACTAACACAGCGTCAGAGATATATAGCGAATGCGGGGTTTCTCCATACTCCGCATCTGGTTCCAGTGCGGGCCGTTGCGGGCGGCCGTTGCGGTGATCCACGAAGTCGTCATCGCTACCAAACGACATTACCATAATGGTTTGGAGTGACTATTGATCCCAAAACCATGTCCTTGTGCGGGAAATCTGAAAGCACAAGTTCTTGTCAGATCATTTGAGTGAATGCGTGCTGTGTAAATTCTGGTTAATATTGATTTGGAGATGAACTTTTGTGACTACCCAGAAATATCTTGATTGGTAGGTCACGCCGGGGCCACGAACTGTGGTTGAACATCTGGCTCAACTCTGGATGTTCCTGCATCTATGTCATATTTAGTACATCAGTAATGCACGAGCTTTTGCAATAGACCATATAATCACACATCCCCCATCCTCAACTACACTTCTACCAAACAACTCTTTAACCACATTGCAGGTGTCAAGACTCTTGACTCAAAGTAAGTGATAGATAGCGCTTAGAGCTTTGGAACTCTCCACATCCGATGATAGTACTGACATCTCAAGAATCTAGAACAGCTATGGAGAACACAGAGAAGGATAACACTAGGGTAGGGCAGCCTAGGGTCGACCTCGGCAGCGAGTCGACCGCTAATACTGCCGACCAGGCGAAGGCGGAGAATATTTCGAACGATAGCACCATCAGGGTGAACGAAGCCACAAACTTCAAGGACACGGCATATGCCTTCTCCACGAAGAAGAAGTGGCAGATCCTGACGGTTGTTGCTCTTTGCCAGACGAGCATGAGTGAGTTCCCCTACATCCCATTGTGCTTTCGAACAGTTTACAGATCACTAACACAAACATCACACAGATTTCAACGCAGCCGTCTACTCCAACGCCATCAGCCCGCTCAATGAGCACTACAGCCTCGGCACTAATCACTTCACCAACGCCAGAGCGGGACTGGCTTGGTTTCTCATCCCCTACGGCATCGGGTGCGAGCTGTGGGCGCCATGGTCAGAAGACTATGGGCGAAAGCTTATCATGCAGCTTTCGCTAGGCACTGTCAACGTTTGGCAGATTTTGGCAGGCGCTAGCACGTCTTGGAACATGGTTCTCGCTGCTCGCATCCTCGGCGGCGTGTGCTCTGCTGGTGGCTCGGTCACGCTTGGTATGGTCGCGGACATGTTTGATCCTGATGAACAACAGTACGCTGTACTTTGGGCTTCTCTTTGGTCGTGTCTTGGCTCTGGTAAGTTTCGATAACAAACTTCTCAATTTTCTTGCTAACAACCATACAGTTATTGGTGGCATCTGTGGAGGCTCAATTGAGCAATACCTCAATTGGCGATGGAACTTCTGGATCCAGCTTATCCTTGGTGTCACCGTCCAAATCATCCACTTCGTCACCGTTCCAGAGACGCGCTCCACAGTCATGCTCAACACCAAGGCAAAGACAATGCGGAAGGCAGATGCCAGCTGTACCGTCCGGGGTCCCACCGAGGACGAGAAGTTCAATTTCATGAACGCCGCCAAACTTATGGGACGGCCCTACAAGATGCTACTGACAGAGCCCATTGTTCTCTTCTTGTCGCTCCTATCAGGGTTCAGCGATGCTCTCATCTTCAGCTTCCTCGAGTCTTACGGCTACGTCTTCGGCCCGGGTGGATGGAACTTCACTCCAAGTCAACTCGGCCTGGCCATGTTCGCCCTCTTCATTGGCTACTGGTGTGCTTGGGGCTCGTACCTTCCTGTCATCCGTCGGGATACTCATAATCGTCAGGCTGGAAAGGATCTCACTCCTGAATCTCGTCTGTGGTTCCTCCAGTACATTGTCCTCGGTCTTCCAATCGGTCTCCTCGGCTCAGCTTTTGTTGTTGGAGGGCCACCACTTCCATGGATCGCGCCACTCATCTTTGCAGTACTCATCGGTTGGGCCAACATGGCAATTTACTACGCCACGATTGACTACATGGTAGCTGCATACGGCGGTGAGTACTCGGCATCCGCTACTGGAGGCAATGGTTTCTCGCGAGACGTCCTTGCTGGTATCTGTTCGTTCTACACCGGGCCCATGTACCACAAGCTCGGCAACAAGAACGCGACGTGGCTGCTCTTCGGACTCTCTGTTTTCGTCTGCTTGCCAGTCTACTGGATTTATCGCGAAGGCCCTAAGATCCGCGCCAAGAGCAAGTATGCAAAGAGTGTGGAAGCTGAACGCCAAAAGAACAAGGAAATCATGGCGGCACAGAACCAACACGGACATGTCACCCTCCGTGGTAGTGAGCAGACTGATGCATCACAAACAGGGTAGAGGCTACGGATCGTAGAATTGGCCGACTTTCCATATGGATATCAGGTAGCGTGATGAGGGAGGGGTAGGTAGGTGCCGAAAGAGATGTCTGTCAGAAAGACTCCTGCTAGATTGCAGCAGTTTTACTGCGTCTGGGGCTCATGTTACCCATAGTTAGTGTCGTCAAGACAGCGGATCGAACGACCTTGATAGAAAGCGGTGACTCGTAGTGCTTAGCACATGTTACTGTAGTAATGCTTATCTTTCATTAATTATCAGAGTGGTGCAAGACTAGTCTGTGAATGGTTGTGAACAGTTGCGAATGGAGGATGTCTTATGGCTTTGCCATGCTGGTGTCGCATTCTTCAGCTGTGACGTGTAAAGCTTTGCACCATCGCTGCGCGGCGATTACTAGTCCAGAAGGTGGTTGCTGAACAACATTGCGCTTCAGAATCGGTACTGATGTGCTAAAGCGTGTAGGCTATTGTCAATGGTGAGCTGGGGCTGATGGTGCGTTGTTCAAAGACTTTTCGGAAGGCGACACTGACTCGGTTCTGTGAGCAGTGCCTGCCACCCAAGTGCTCGTGAGCGTTCGTCATCCTGAACCCTCAACATCCAGCCATCTCAATTCAATGACTCGACTGCTCGCACATCACCAGCTCGCCCATGCATCCTTGCTCTGCAACGACGCTTCAATCGCTTGGACCCTGCACTGGAAAACCCCATCCGAACGTTTACAGCAGTGACACTTGAGCCCAATTGCCCAAATGAGGCGCTCGCCTCCACGGCTCGGCCTAAATTAGCAGTATAGCGTGTTCGGTGTAGCTGCATATGCACGAAATGCTGTTCACATTTCTGTGGATTACCCACAAATGGCCATGACGTAACACATCAGGCGTCGCGTTCCTGGCACGGCCCGCGACCGTAGCCATCCGGGCACGAAACCAGTTCCCCTGCAGAAACCAATGGCACACCGCCATCTGTACTAGCACATCATCAAACATGAGGCTACTAGAAATTGCCGCTCCCGATGCTCTGGAGTGGGCTCGTGAAACATCGTGAGGTGCGCTGGCTGCCCATCGCGCCGAGGTAGCTTTCCTCTCTTAAGCAAACTAGGCCTGCTCGTCTGCTTGGAATGAGCTGATACTGCCACCAAAGAACTAACCCAGAATCCAGTATGGGCGCCCATGTAAGTGTGGGTCCTAAAAAGCTTCATAGCCATGCGATGCTAACGTGTGCAGACTCACAGCAGCGAATCAACGGATATTTTGCAAGGCCTAGTGTACACCCTGCTAGAAGTCTTCGATGCCACCAAGGACTTATATCAGACCTTGACGAACAAAGACAAGAGAGATTTTGAGCTTCAATTACGGTCGAAAGGGTACCCTGTGACAAGGAAGCTCGAATTCATCGAAGACACCGAAGTCAATGGCACCCGGGCCATCTTAACGGACAAGCTAGCTCTTTTGCGAAGATACGAAGACGGTCTTCGCGATGTTGGGTCGGAATTTGCTATTGGAGATGGTGAGAGTCATTCGTCGTCTTATTCGAGGACCAGTTGAGCTGACTTCGGTTCTTTCAGCACTATCTCATGTCTCCCTGCAGTCTCAGGTTATCAAACTCCAGAGCGTGCTCCTTGCAACATTCTTGTACGGTCCAACATCTTCGGAGTCTATACAGCAGCAGCTTTCAAAAGTGGATGCAGCATCGCACGCAGCAGCAACGGCATCTGTCGAAATTTTGAGCGCCCTGCAACGACGACAGGAAACAGGATTTCGAACAATTGCATATCCTGCGGCTCGAAGACGCTCCGTGCCCGGTTCTTTCATCCCGGATGAGGAGGAAGATGCTCCCTCGACGGCTTTGGTTTCATACCGAAGCACACCAAGAGTCAGGGCTGGAAGTCCGGCGAACACAACCGTACTCACAAAGAGCAGACCTGATTTTGTCGATAATGACAGGCAATACTCGCACTCGTACAGCACACGAAAAGATTCCGACTCACTGTATTGTTCATATGCTGACAACCTTGAGCGACATCGTTCGCAACAACTGTGCTCAAGCATAACGAACGACTCAACACCCTCCTGTCCTCATTGCAGGCGCAAACTTCATCTTTCTCCTGATAAGGCCTGGGAGGTCCTCAAAAAAGACACTGGTTACGAGCGATGCTTTCAGATATCGAACCGCTTTGTCGTCAAGTGCCACCGCAGTGGTCCGGATGCGGGCTATGCCTGTATTCTATGCTCGCGAGCTGACGACGACATCACAATATGCGGCGACGTGAAGGCACTCGTGAAGCATATCTGTGAAGACCATAATACTGCTCAGCTGAAGGCAGAAGAAGATATTACTGAAGTTGTCGAGCTAGCTATTGGGGAGCGTAAGAGAGATAGTGGGCTGGGCCACTCCACGTCACGTAGTAGCAGGAGAAGCACTAGCGCAAGTTCTCGCCGGCGTGGTAGCCGGGCCCACGTCTATGATCGTGAAGTGGAAGCGATAGAAGTCGTACTGCCGAGACGGGGGGCATGACCCCACACCCTGTCTGTGGTCTGCTTTACATTTCCATTGGTCTCTTCCCGCCAGGCTATGACACCTTTGTGTAGATTCACTTGACGAATCAAATAATGATACTGCTCAGTGATTGTTTATTATGTGTGCACTCCCACAGCTTTTGCATAGCTTTGACGCGTTCTCTAAAAATGTGACTTGATCCCTACTTATCTGAGGCTTGACACTCTACACTTCGCTCACCCGTACCAAGACCATCCTTACTAAAAGTCTTCACATCATCCACTTGCGCCATCCTGCACAAAGCACGTCTCGATCACGCCAAGTCTTCAAGAGCCTGTACTAAAGCGGAAAATGCCCCCTTCAGCAATCGACACATAACATTCAACATACCTCTTCAAGTAATACTCAGGTACCGATAACCGGGAATGCACAAGTCGTGTACGAACCGTATATGCTCGAAAATGCAAGTTGAAACTTTGGCAGTGTTTGACGCAAGATTATGCCCGACCATTGCCTGTTTTAGGACTAGGTGATTATGATTTGGGAGGCTGGACGGTGTGGTGATGCATGGAAGCGGCGCAAACAGATCACCCGAACACGCGGTAAGCACCTTATTCTGAGGTGAGGGAGATGAACGGTGAGAGTGGAAACATGTTGCGAGAAAGCAATGGCCGAATGAAGGAAGTCGAGCGGTGTGCATCTTCCACGAGGGCTGGACTTGGGAACACACCATGTGCCGTATCGTTTCGTGTGAGTTCACCAGCCTTCGACTAAGCTCTAGAGCACGGCTAGAATATGAGAATGATCTTGTTATGGTTTTCCTCCAATCGATCGTTCGTTGAACTGCCAGACCGCAAGCAAGCACTAATCCCGATTTGGTTTAGGCTAAGTTGCCAGTTGTTTGTGAAGACAGCCGCCGACTCTTATCTGTCGACATAGCTCAAATCGGGCTCACCCAGCACTCGAGACTGTCACTGGACGGTTTTCAAGAGCAACATGAGGCTCGAGGATGTTGATGATGGCTGAAAGCCTTCATTGATTGCTGGCTCACTGAACAGCAACCAATAGCTTACTTACAATGCCCACAGCATCGCAACGGAACCCAGCCACTGTACGACCCCTGGTTAGTGAGCGTGCAAGGAAAACTCTGGATGTCGTGAGTCTTGGAACCGCAAAATGATGAGACCCTTTTCTAACAGCGCACTAGGTTGAGGAGTTCGTGAACGAAGAACGCATTCCCGTCGACGCCGTTTACAAACCCCAGCTTGGCCGAGGCCCCGACCGCTGAAGCTATCCACCCATAGTGCATGACTTGAAATCCAAGTGCAACCTTTGGACCTGCAGGATATGTTTCTCGGGAAGGGTCACTACAATGAGGGCGCAGATTTCACGAATCTCGAATACCGTTCGATGTGCAAACAAGTTAGAAGGTGCGCTACTACGTCTGAGGCCACGAACAACGCCGCACCGGGCACGGGAAACAAGTAGCTCTTTGCGAGGTATGGTACCGGGTCGCAGAAGAAGAAGTGGCTGGAGCCTCTGTTCAGGGGTAGAATCATATGTTGTTACGTTACGAGGGAGCTAGCCACTACCAAGCAGCGACGCAACCAACATGCGACTGAGTAGTAACCGGAACGTCAACAGCTATGTGCTCAGCGGACATAAACGGTGGATCAGCGGTGCCAGCGACTCTCGATGCGCTGTCTACATCGAACTGGGTAAGACAGATCCTGATCATGTCGACAAATACAAGCAATAATCCATCGTCACTGTACCTTAGAAGGGCTGCAGAGGCGGATGCTATAGTTTAGAGGCAGAGGAACATCATTCAGGTGCTGTTCGAGAAGTGGGCCGTGAGAGAGTCGGGGTCTTGTCTCAGGATGTAGCAATAATTTGAATCCCTATCTCACACACAGAGTGATACTTCACTTCAAACGGCTACACTGTGATGTCAAATGTCAGTACGGAATGCTGGTGCACGAGACCAACAGAACGTGCGTATTATCATATTTCATTACGACCTAGATCCAAACTCATTAATACAATACTTCGTACCCATTACCTCACTCCAGATAACAAGGAATCCCATACACCACCGCGGCAGCCCCGTTCAGATACTTCAACACGCAAGCTTGTCTCGCATCTCTAACCGCCTCGTCCAGCCCAACACCCCTCCTACACTCTCCCTTCCTCTCTCCTACCACATCTTTCATTTTCGCCTTCGCTTTACCCTTCCTGGGGGTCTTCGTCGGCTTGGAAACAGACTCCTGATTCTCCTCCGGCCACAGCCCCCACAGCTCGCCCGCCCGCACAGCGAATCGATCGCAGTCCTTATCAGTCACGTCCCATAACATGCCCACGACAGCGGGTGCGCCCGCAGTGAGGTAGGATTGCAGCATGCCGCTCGGCTCGTAGATGCCGTTTTCTGTCAGATGTACGGAGGAACAACCGAAGAGGAAAGTGGTTGCACACCCAGGCTTCATGTTTTCGGAATCTTGTTTACCGGGGTACAGGCGGCGGACGGATTTCGAGCGTACGAATTGTGCGCCGCTGCCGTGGCCGAAGTACAGAACCAGTTCTGAGGTGCAAAGAGCGTTGGAGAATTCGTTCTCAGTTGGAGGGCGCGCATGGATATGTGTCCATGGGCCTGGGAGGATGTTGAGGACGGGTTCGAGGGTCTTGCTTGTGTTTGCGAGATCGCCACCAGGGTTGAGAATGCTGGTGCCGCCTGCAGACGCGGTGATATAGTGTCCTGGAGCGGCGTCATCGCGAGCGGAGGGTCTGAGGCAGAGGAGACGCTCGCGTAGGGCAGCGAGGGAAGGAAGGCGGGAGACGGAGAGCTTTTCGAGACATGGTAGGGATTCCCAGGGGAAGCCGTGAAGGCTGTTGTCCAGCATGAGTATGGTGTGTGGTGAGCACGATGGTGCGCTGCGAGTTGCGCTATGATAGTCTCGTAGAGCGTCTTGAGTCTCGATAACCATAGCATCGAAGTCGACCTCGTCATAAGCGTTGGGCTCGCCGTTGAATTGAAGAATGTCAACAACGAAATAGATAAGGTCAGTGAGTTCCTCGTCGAGATCAAGCTCTTCATTTGCGACATCTCCAAGGCCAACGAAGAGCTCCAAAACTCGCGTGTCCAACACAGCCCGCTTTGGCTGCGCTTTTTTGCTGCGAGATGGTAAGTGCCGGTTCAAAACATCCTCGAAAGACTTTCGGAATTTTGCAAGGAGCGTCGGCTGTCGCACGTGTTGAGAGAATATGCCCTTAAAGCCGCCGAGCCAGATATTCTCCATGTTGATGAGGAGCTCGTGGAGACGTGTGTCGAGAGCTTCTCGTTCATCCCACCATTGTTGCCGTGCTTCCCTTGAGGTCATGTCTTTCGCATTACGCGTGCTAAAATCACTAAGTTCAATGATTTCTTCAAAATCTCGCTTGCCGTCTTCAAACGTGAATTCATCCTCATCCAAGTCGCGAGAGGCATGACGAGCAAGTGGTAATCGAAGCACAAAAGGAGCCACTCCTGCATCGAAGCGCGTGACGTAAAGCTCGTCGCGAGACTCATTTAGTCCGAGTGATATGGCAGTCCAGGACTCTGGGATGATGTCAATGTACTCTCGTTGAAGTTCAGTTGCCGATGCGAGGCTGAAGCTGCTTGATTCTAACAAAGGCCATCGCAAGCATTCGTCGCGTGACATCTGCTCTTTCTCAGACTCTACGAATTCTTGTGCAAGTCTCATAGCGTTGCATTTTGGGATTTCTATGCATATTCAGCGCTAGGTTCTCAAGTTGTAAGGATAGGAAGACCTACCACTTGTGTACGCGGCGTACAGTGGGTGGAGTGACCCACGTATCTCTGCTCCAGACACGGCTGACAGCAAGACTGTGATATGTCCTAACGCATTCGATACTTGCTGGAACAAATGGTTCGATCCGTGCGTAGCAGACAGAGCATGTACCTCAAGCAGATGTTCTCGAGCTTGGCGCAGCGTCTCCGAAAAGTCGATCTTTGTAATTGTTGTAGTTTTCTTTGCGCGACCGCCCTTGGCTTTAGTCGCAGGTGTGGGTGCAGCTCTCTTCCCAGGCGCTCCCTCCGACGTTCTCCTGTCTTTGGCACCGATGGCGGGGAAGGCGATAGTAGATTCTGGAAGCGTGTTGAATGCAAAGTCGGCTGCAATCTGTTGAGCGCTCTGCGCAAGCATCAACTTAAATTTTGCCCACGTGTGTTGGATGTCTCTCCCGGCGCCAACTTGGAGTTCCTCCACTCGGTCAACCAGTGCAGTTGCCGCTTTCAGATTGTCCTGGAGCAGATTCGCCAGGGCACCTCGATGTAATACCTCAGCTTGGAAAGCACGTAAGGTCGAGCACTGGTCCATGGTGCTCACAGGGTCAGGACTAGAACCAAGAGCAATCATGCTCTTAGGCCTTCCCTTAGGTGCCGGCTTCGAAGCGCTCGCAGCGCTTGCGGCACTCGCGGTACCAGCTCGTGATCGAGTTCCTGTGGCAGATCGTGTACCCGCCCGTGATGTTGGTCTTGAAGCGGGTTTCGATACAGATTTCTGAGCTCTGGTTGTTGCAGATACTTTGACTGGGCCAGGCTTGGAAGAATCGAGACTCATACCAGCTATCCGAGAAGCGAGCGAGTCAAGGTCGGGATGAATGGCCCCGAGGGATCTGATATAGGCTGGTTTTGTGAGGTCGTTCAGCAACTGCTCCAACACGCTGTACGAGGCGATTTCTTCGTCGATCTCGCCGGCGCAGTGATGTATTCTGGCAACAGCTGAGTGGTATGCGACAACAGACAGACACTTGCGACTTGAGGTTTGTTCCAGAGATTTAAGCAACGGTGCAGCTTTATCAGGTCTGCCACTCTGCGCCCAACAGTCTGCTTGCCAGCTTGCATTATCAGTGAGAAGAGATGGAGAGCCCGTGGCCAAAGCAACCTTTTCTGCCTGTTCTGCAATATAAATGGCTTCGTGTAGAAGGCCCTGATTAGCAAAGACTTGTGAATGCTGCATTAGTCCTCGGTACAGCGAAGGAACCATGAACCAGAACTCTGCGCCTCCCAGTACGTCATGCGTGTTGGAAGATACTATCGGGACTCCTTTGTCATCGCGCAAAGAGGTGAGGGGGTCGAAACCCAGCTTACCTGAGCCATTTGCTTTCGACATTTCATTCTCCGCAAGAGCTGTCTTTTGCGTGTTGGCTTTAGATTCCAACGCAGCCCACAGACGGCGATAAAGCGTGACGCACTGTTTAGCGTATCGGGCAGCCTCTCTGTGCGAGCCTTTGGAGGCTGCAAGGAGGGAGTAAACGTAGCATGCGTTCGCCAAAATGCCATTGTATCGCACGCGCTGGGACATCGTAGCGGAAGATTTCGCCAGATTTAGAAATCCGATATCGGCACAAGCAATTGACTCGGCGGCAGACAAGAGCGATGCACTGTCAACATTAGCAAGGAACCGAGGCGGGTGAGACTGAGTACTCACCACTTGTCAGTACTGCCTATTCGAAATAGGTACTCTGCGTAAGCAGTATGCCACTTCAACGTCGACTCTGTCGAAGCACTCTGACGCTGGATAAGAACCTCAGCCTGGGCTAGGGACAAACCAGCTTTGCCACTGTAACCAAGTCGCAAGAATTGCAAGCCAAGTGCTGAGAGACTACCAACTAGATCCGACGCGTCTGAGTTGTTTTGCAACTCAAAGATTTTGACCAACAAATGCAAGACTGGGAGTGCAAGATACTCCTCACCCTTAGCATTGAGATAATCAACGCAAGCCCGAATGTCGTGTATCCAACTATCAGTATCACCGACGCGGTCGGCTAACGCAACCCAACTAGGCGCCGATTTTGCAAGAAACTCCCATGTCGCAAAACACTGTTTGAGAGTTTCTACTGATGGTGTAGTCTGTCTCATTGCGACCTTAAAGCTGCAGAGAGCACTCAGGTGCTCCTTGAAGATAGATAAGCCTTCGTCTTCGGAGAATTCCACTGTGGCAATGTTATCCGGCGCAACATCCGATGGCAACAGGTTGTATGGTACAATATGTGGATGATCTTGTGATAGCTGGAGAAGCATGACTATCACCCTCAGACGTCGGACAGGATAGCGTTCCGGGGTGTAGACTTCGACGAGTTTATCGGTCAGTATTCTGATAGAATCGTTCAGGTCTGAATTCCAATGTCGATTCCTAGAAAGGGTTTTCGAGTATAGCACTAGCTGCCACTCCAAAACTGCTCCTCGTACGTCAGGTTGCAGATAAGCGTCATCGTGGAAAGCAAGTTCACTGGCACGCTTAACGCCATGAACAAGATATGAACGATGAAGAGCTTTCAGTAATCTGCCGAGCGTACTGAAAGTTCCGTCGCCTTCAAACAGTGTCTGCAACGAGTACTTTGAAGTATTGGCAACGAGCGCTTCATCGTTGGAGTAGATATGGTATCCAATGCACTGTCCAAAAGCTTTACGTGATTCAGTAGCTCGTTGAAGATTGTCCAAGGCTTCACCTAGTCGCTCCAGCTTCATGGCTAGATGGCCAGCTTCTTGCTGGGTTTCTGAACCTTCTGAAACGAGGTCGATCGAGCGTCTCATAGCCACCAAAAGGAGTTCGGGATCGATAGCGGCAGCTTTTCGTAACTGCAAGTACGTGTTCCAGTATGCATTTGAAAGTTTGACAAGACATGACGAAACTACGTCTCCAGCTTGCGCATCGGTCAGTACGTTGTTTTCGAACTCCTCGCCAAGTCTCCGTAAGATATAACAGCAGTCCTGGAGAATGATGTCCAACTCGGACCAGAGATCGGGGCTATTTGTAGATCGTTTACAACAGGTAATGACTGATTCAACAATACTTTTTGTGCATTTCCAGGCCATATTGATACGATCCTCGTGCTGTTGTTGGGGATTAGAGTCTGGGTCTGCCATACTTCTGCGGCCGATGAATCTTGCTGAGAAATGTACACTGGCAGCAATCATCGAAATTGCGCGGGCTTGAGCTGAAAGGTCTTCTGAGCTGAGTGCACGCGCCGTCAAGCCCGCAGCGAGCGATCTTGTCGCAGCTCGTCTTAGGGCATTGGCCTCCATGAACAAGGAGTCAAGATCGGTCGAAGATCCACCAAGACTTCCCTGTAAGGCCTTTAACGCAGTACTAATTGTGTCTTCAAGTCCAGGCTTGTCATCTCCTTTGTTTGCAGCCTCCAGGGAGACAGTCGCGATTCGCACAAGCCTGCACGCCTGTTTCGCAGCGGAGCTAGTTGATAGTGCACTTGCTTCAGGAGCGACCAGCCAGCGCAGAGCTTCGTCAGATAATCCTGCAGCTTGCGCTAGATTACAAAGCGTTTTGGTTATCAATGCCGAAGATGCAGATGCACCTGGAGTTGCCAGCTGGTGGTCCAACAACTCCATGCTCAGAGACCTGGACAGATTGTATTTCTCCGTAAGAGATAGCTTCGATCTTCGGGCAAATGCGATCAGACACTTCGCGAACGGATCTATGAGCTCATGTTCTTCATCGCTCTTGTGCTTGACCAGAGTCCACCATCGAGTTCGGACCGTGAAAGCAAGGTGTTGTAGACGAAACACGACATTAGGTGATGGCTGCAATGGCGCATCATCGCTAAGTGCTGAGATACTGGGACATAGAGCGAGTATTGTCTGTGTCAGGGACTCAAGCTGTCGAGCCGCTTTCGCTGCGCCATTCGCCGTGCTTGCGAGTTGCTGAAGAAGGTTTGCAGGAGAAGATGCGTTCGATAGCTGCAGATGCCCCCATGTGGCTTCAATAGTGAGAGGCTTTCTCGATCTTGCAATGATTCGCAAAGTGTACGTTTGGAGATTCGCGACCAGCGGTAGAGCGGGGCTTGCTGAGTCGATGGGTCCGAAATGCAAGAGGGATGCGAGGCTCTCCTTATCGGCTGCTAGATCATGTTGTGTGCCAGATTTCTTGCCAGCGCAATCAGTCTCCTTGCTTTCTGTGTGTCCCAAAAAACTGCTCAGTCTTCTTCTCAGAAGTCTGATTTCCTTGACGGCCAGATGGTCCAACCCAAGCGCCACAAGCTTTCCAATGAGCGCCAGGACACCACTTTCTAGCTGTAGTTCCTGAGAGTCTCTACCCACAACCGTCTTGGCCTCTACTGTCCCCAAATATGCAAATGCTGTCCTGGCGCACTCAGCCGTCGCTACCACACTGGCCTCATGCCCCGAGACTGAGGAAGCTGAGGATGAGGGTCTAGACGATGCTGTAGGTCGTTTCGAGGTGTTGGTTGCCTGCGTGATGGATCGCTCTTTCAGGACTTTCTGGGCGGCAGTGGACGGTTGGGCAGCTTTGCGCGTGCTGCCGCTGGTGGGGGGCTTGCAGGTTCGTGCAGGGGGCGTAATTGTCTGGTTCTTCAGCGCATTGGCGAGCATCTGCAGCGACAGGTTGGCCACCTCTGTGGCCAGTATGTACTTCTCCCTCGGTGCGAGTACAGTAGGCTCCGGCTTGGGCGCATCCTTATTCGCTGCCGCCTTTGCAGCGTCTGCCTTCCTCCTCAAGGCTCCGGGAACCTTGACGCCTACGTTCTCCTTTTGTACCGACTCATCATTCTTGCGATTCAGCACATCTCGAAGTGCGGCGACTGTTGCGTCTGTGCATGACGGCGTGGTTCGTATGTCTGTCTTGATGTTTTCGATGCGTGCGCGCGTTGATTCGGTTTTGGTGGCCATTAGTCGTCGTCGAGCACAGGGGCTCTATTAGGATAAGCAGCGCTTCCTGCGCGCTTTCTAGTCTATTATACAAGAAGGCAAAAAGATATGAGCGCAAGAAGGCTCCAAATCGCACAGACAGATCTCACATGGGACGCGAGCCCGGGAAACGCGCCAAACAAATCGATAAGCGTGCACACACATTACCGCTTCGAGCTTAGTTTGTTTGACATCGGCAGGGTCGCGCGCATGTGCCGACCCGCGGGAGCTTTCCACCCCCTCGACTCACTCCTACCCCACATCTCTCAGCACGCGATCCCGTCGGTGATTAGGCAGATTGTGCAAACTGTCCATTCACGATGGGGCTCTTAGTGATCGAAGGTCTCTTCCCTCCATGAGAGAACTGTGAGCCTTGCACAACAATGGATGGAAACAACGCCGACTACGATTTGTCTCAGCCAGTTGAATCAACATCCGGCTTGAGGCAGGGACTTGCAGGCTATGGCGATCCTCACTTTTCTCTGTTTCTACGAAAGGTTTTCATCAAGGCCCTGGGTTATAGTGACGACGCCCTTTCAAGACCTATCGTTGGCATCATCAATACTTACTCTGGGTTCAATCCTTGTACGTCGAGCGACAATACCATCTGCCTCTAGCTTCGATAATGACTCCCAGTGCAGGCCATGGCAATACTCCACAGCTTGTTGAAGCTGCTAAGAGAGGTGTCCAGCTGGCAGGTGGGCTAGCAGTAGAGTTCCCAACGATCAGTGTTGCGGAAGGCTTCTCAGCTCCCACCAGCATGTTCTTACGAAATCTGATGAGCATGGACACCGAAGAGATGATTCGCGCACAGCCCGTCGATGCCTGCATCATGATAGGAGGTGAGCGACTATTTTGTCGATTGCTTTCAAGCTCGTTACTGAGATCTGCTGTAGGATGTGACAAAACTGTTCCTGCACAGATCATGGGTGGAATATCCGCTAACAAACCGGTCCTGCCCTTGATTACAGGACCAATGTCGACGGGTAGCTATCAAGGGAAACGCATTGGTGCTTGTACAGATTGCAGGAACAATTGGGCGTCTTTCCGAGCGGGCCAGATCGAAATCGAAGAGATCGCAGATATCAATGAAGAGCTTGCACCAACAGTGAGTTCGCGACCACACTGCCTTCAATTGACAGAAATTGACAGAGACCAGGTCGGCACGTGCGGCGTCATGGGCACTGCTAGCACAATGGCATGTCTGACCGCTGCGCTTGGTTTGATGCCGTTGAAGGGTGCAAGTGCACCAGCAGTATCGGCCTCTCGTCTACGAGTGGCAGAAGAAACAGGAAAGAACGCAGTCGCAGTAGCTGCGGCCAAACGAACACCACAGGTCATACTATCACGAGAGTCTTTTCTCAACGCACTGATCGTGTTGCAAGCGATTGGTGGCAGCACGAACGGAATAGTCCATCTTCTCGCCATCGTGAACCGACACCCCGAGCTTGAAGGCACATTGACCCTCAAAGATGTTGACGAGGTGGGGAAAACCACACCACTCATCGTGGATCTCAAGCCTAGTGGTGATAACTACATGACTGATTTCCATAACGCTGGTGGCATGCTCGCCCTACTCCACACTCTTCGGCCGCTTCTCCACCTCTCTGCCATGACCATTAGCGGTCAGACGCTCGGCGAAATCCTTGAGGCATCACCGTTCAAGCCGTTTCCTTATTCGACCTCTATAATCCGCCCTCTCTCCAATCCACTCTCTTCGTCGTCCAGCCTTGTCGTTCTCTACGGCAATCTCGCGCCACGGGGCAGTGTCATGAAAGCTTCAGCATCGAAAGACCGTTCGCTCTTGTCGCACTCTGGGCCTGCGATCGTCTTCCATAATGCAGCAGACCTCGCTCAGCGTATCGATTCCCCTGACCTCGAAGTAACCTCCTCTTCAGTCCTGGTGCTGCAAAGTATTGGCCCACTTGGATATCCCGGCATGCCTGAAGCAGGGCTTATCCCAATACCACGGAAGTTGAGTCGTCAAGGTGTAACGGATATGCTGCGCATCAGCGATGGGAGGATGAGTGGAACTGCAGGCGGAACGATAGTGCTGCACATATCGCCTGAATCAGCGTTACCTGAAAGTGTGCTGGGCGTTGTAGAGGATGGTGATATGATCACGTGTGATGTGGAGACGAGGACGTTGAGGCTTGATGTTGAGATTGATGAGATTAAACGAAGGTTGGACAAACGGAGAAGGCTGTTACTTGGGGGTGAAGGCGTACAAGCGCAGCCTTCTGTGCTGTCAGAGCGTGCAACTAAAAGAGGATATCGTGGGCTCTACGAGAGGACTGTCAATCAGGCGCACGAAGGTGCTGACTTCGACTTTTTGACAGCAAACGGACCCAAGCCTCAGCCTTGATCTACGCCGGGAGTTCATCGGTCGAGTAATACCTGTGCTGATGTTAGATGAGCCAGGTCATACCGAAATCAGAAATAGCAATGCCGATCTCCCCTCAACATCCGAAGTAACTTCGCAACACCCATTGCTTTTCTCACTTCTACATCACTTTCGCTTCATCTGAAGTTGTCCACATCACTATACGAATATCAAAATGTCCAAGCTGAGCTCAGTCGTATGTAAATTGAATGCTCAACTAGGCACTCCTATTGACTTTCCATCAGATCCGAGTCCTCACTCTTGCCCTTATAGCGCCATATATTTACGATCGCTACATTGCCCTTGCCCCAATTGTAGCGAACCGTTCAGGCTCTTTGGACAATCTTCAGGATTTTCAGATCCATGAGGTCAAGTTTAAGGACCAGCTGCGGAACTGCGAAGATGTGATACTCGAAGAGAATTTAGGCGTTGCGTTTTTGAGCTGCGATCCTGGAAGAGACCGCTGGAATACAGTCATGGTATGTAAACACTCCCTTTGTCACGACGCTAGAGAGGCGATTTGACCACTCGGTGTACATGTCGGCTAATATGTCTAGGGGACGTTCAAGCCTGAGAAGGACAGCGAAGATCACGGTGGAATCTGGGTCTATGATTACGCTTCTCCTGATATGGCCGAGGCCGATCGACTCAAGAGACTCGACATCGAGGAGAAAGACATACATCCCTTAGGCATTGACTTCGATGCAACAACATCAACACTCTACGTCGTCAATCACTCGCGGCACAAGGGCTCTCACATCCTGATTGTCCACATTGACGTTAGCACTCTCGCTGCTACTGTAGTTGCAAGATTCAAGCATCCTCTTATTCACGCGCCAAATTCGATTCAGGTCCTGGGCGACCATAAACTATACATAACAAATGACCACTACATGCTCGCAGCCACCTCGCCGCTCCTCAGTAAGGTTGAGACTTTTTCCGGGGTTCCCGGTGGTACTGTAGTCTATGTTGATACACGGTTTCCACAGACCGCTAAAGTGGTAGCAAGAGTTCCATTTGCAAACGGCATTGCGCTGATCAACAAGACAACATTGGCTGTAGCTTCGTCATCCAAGTCTGGTATCTATTTGTTCGAGCGAGTCGAGGGCAATGCCTTGGAACTTAGCAAGGTGGTTCGCGTACCCGCTGCTGTGGACAACCTCTCTGTGGACAGCAACGGCAAGTTGCTGCTTGCGGGACATTCTTTTGCGCCTGCACTCATGAAAGTTTCGACAGGGCGTTCGAAGTGCAATGACAAAGGAAGTGAAGACGAGAAGCAAGCATGTGCTTGTACAGCGCCAAGTTGGGTCGCTCAATGGGATGAAGAGGAGGGACTGCAGCCGATATACAAAGACGATGGAAGCGAATTCTGTAGTAGTAGCACAGCGGTCAGAGATATTGGGAGGGAAGTAGGGATTGTCAGCGGACTCTATGAAAGGGGGATCTTGGTGTTCAAGGAGTAAAATCGCGCACTATAGGAAAGAGCGAGGCTGAGAGGGAACAAAACTGAACACGACGTGCAACCACATCAACACTCGACAAGAACTGCGCCTCGCCGGTACAACGATCGAATTTCACACCATTGCACGCATTCTCTTGGCTCATGAGACCATACGCTCATTTGTGCAGTCTAGTTTGCCTTGTCTGTTGCTACCCGTTGACACGTTACATGGTTCTTCCAGCAGCAACCTAACATGATTGTTTGAGTCACCTTGGACATGTACTTTCTTTTCACAACATCAGATTCAGTCACTCTCGCCCAAGTGCTAAGTACCTTGGACATTACAGGGTAACAAGAGTTCGGGTGAGTGGCTATGCCGAAACACCCGTGTAGCAGAGAAACACATCGGCGAGCGAACAAGGCACATTCGTTGTACGGCATTAGAAGTACTTAACATGAGTGTTACCCAGGATATCGCAGCAGTTCCAATCTTTCCTCTATCCCTCTCAGACCTTTCAAGCCTCCCAATACTCTTGACTTTCAACCTCGACATGTCTTCCACTTCCCCCGTCTTCACCTTCGCCATCCGTGGCACACAAGCCCTCTTCGCCATCATCGTGTTCGGTCTCTCCACCTCCGCTCATCAAAGGCCACCACTTTGGCGGCTTGCCATCAACACTCAGTTTCGTGGCCTTTGTTGGCGGTCTGTCGTTCGTCGGAGCACTGCTTGGTATGGCGGGCCATTGGGTCCAGGTCCTGCAGGGTCAAATTGGGCTACTGCTGGACGCGGCAGTTGCTGGAATCAACATCGCTGGAGGGATCGTGAGTTTACGAGATTTCAGCCTCTATTTTGAAACGAGACTGACAAGACTAGCTCATGGCTATCAAAGTCAAGAATATCCAGTGCAAATCCGTTTCCTTGCAGGATCCTTACAACCCCACCTCCAACGAGTGGAGGATGATAACGAACGATATCATCTGTGGAGGACAGAAGGAAAAGGACGATGGTACTCTTTGCTACTGGCTGAATGAAAACACACTAGGTATGCTCACGAGTCGCTGCAAGATGAGCCAAGCGGACTCTGCGTTCATGTTTTTGACGGCTATCATGGTGGTCGTGGCGGCGGTACTGGGCTTCTTGAGGATGAAGAGGGGATACTGAAGTCAATTTGGGCGAGGTTGTGGCCACGAATGAGCTGAATTGGTACATACGATTTTGTGCTTCCATGGCTGCCGGACACCAGCGCTTATTTGATCTTCTAGGACGCACGTAATACAAGCCATTATGCTTTCTACGGGCTTGTAGTGTATAAGGGGATCTCAGCATTTCTGCTCCTTAACGTTGTTTGTCTGTCTTTACGTCAAAGGCTTCGTAGAAAAAAACTTTCAACTGATACTAAACCGAGCTATCCACGTAAAAGGCCCGTGGTGTTGAAATCTGATGTTTTGAGTCCTAGAGAAGGACAGATAAAAGCGTAGTGGTAGTAAAATTCAATCTGTAGTGCACCATCTTCAAACACTTCTCGTATCCCCTTATAGCCAAGCGACTTTGTCTGCTCACCTTTGCTCATGATGGTGTGATAACGTAAAACGCAGTCCTGAACGTGACAACGCCAACGGCCGTTGAGGAAGGTGGGGAACTGGCTAATCAGCTCGCTAACTCATACTAGTTAGCACTCTACCAATGAATACCACCTTGCTATTTTGCCGTCCGCTTGCAACCAATCTGATTACAACAATATTGCGTGCTAGGTTGCGTACTGAACGTTATGGCTCGGTAAGCTCAAAACGTCAAGCTTTGCCAGGCTTTCGCCATGCAGACTTCGTTTTGCTTGAGGCCTGCTATCCTGGGATCCGCACGGTCAGCACCAGGCTGAGTCAAGCACCAGTGTATATATCAGCGCAGATTGCGCTTGGTCGGAACAGATTCTGAATGTACTTTCTCTAAGAGTCGAAACTGGAAATGGCTACTCGCGACGCCGAAAAGGGTCCCTACAATCACAACGGTTCGCCAGCATCGCTCGACCGCGCCCACTCCCACGATGGATTCATCAACGAAGACCGTCTTCGCCGCTCGCTCTCAGCACGACAAGTTTCCATGATTGCGATCGGAGGAACGATCGGTACGGGACTTTTCCTCGGCACTGGCAAGGCCCTTGCAACCGGCGGCCCAGCATCCCTCCTTATCTGCTATAGCATAGTCGGCGCCATTGTCTACAGCACGATGCTTGCTCTCGGCGAGATGGCGGCTTTTGTGCCTGTCGCAGGATCTTTCTGCACATTTGCTGGTCGCTACGTTGATGATGCGTTCGGTTTCGCACTTACATGGAATTATTGGTTTAATGACGCAGTGAGCACTGCGGCGGATCTGGTCGCGTTGCAGTTGCTTGTGCAGTATTGGACGGACGCGTTCCCTTGGTATGCGCTTGGGATAATTGTATGGGTTTTGATCGTCCTGGCGAACGTCATCAACGTCCGAGCGTATGGTGAGCTGGAGTACTGGCTGAGTTTGCTGAAAGTGGTGACCATCATCATCTTCATTATCCTGAGTATCGCAGTCAATGCCGGTGGAAACATTGGATATGGGTATATTGGAGGGAAGTTCTTCCAGCAAGGGGATGCGCCATTTGTTGGTGGCATTGGAGGATTCGCCTCGGTCTTCGTTACGGCATCCTTCGCCTATGGAGGCACGGAATCGATTGCTATCACCGCAGGAGAGACCAAAGATCCGGCGCGAACACTCCCAAGGGTGGTCAGGAATGTTTTCTGGCGCATCATGTTGTTTTACGTGTTGTCAGCCCTCATGATTGGGCTAAACATTCCGTACGACTACCCGGGTCTGAGTACGAAATCGAGTCGTACATCGCCTTTCACTATCGCCTTTCAGATGGCTGGTTCGAAAGCCGCAGGATCGTTCGTCAACGCAGTCATCCTGACTAGCGTAATATCTGCTGGTAATCACGCACTTTACGCAGGATCCCGACTTCTGTACACACTGGGTGTAAACGGCCATGCACCCAAGGTCTTTACCAGGCTGACACGCTACCAAATCCCCTGGGTTGCAGTCTTGACTACAAGTCTGGTATCGATTGTGCTTTTTTCGTTGTCCTTTGCGGGATCCGGTCAAGTCTGGACGTGGCTGCAGAACATCGTTGGCGTGTCAAATCAATTGAGCTGGATATGCATTGGCATTGCATCACTGAGATTCCGTGCCGGCCTCAAGGCTCAAGGAAAAGAGCATCTTCTTCCGTTCAGAAACTGGACATATCCAATTGGTCCGATCATATGCATCGTGCTGAATAGCTTCATTGTGCTAGTTCAGGGCTGGACGGCTTTTAGCCCAAGCTTCGGCGCCATAGATTTCGTCAGTTTCTACCTCGAGTTGCCAATCTTCGTTGGAATGATCATATTGTGGAAGCTGTTGAAGAAGACGAAGTTCAGGAGAGCAGCGGAGATGGATCTTGAGACTGACGTATATACCAAAGAGGACATACAGCCAGAGCAGAAGGGTTGGAAGGAGACGGGGAAAAGGATTGGAACGTGGTTCTGCTTCTGAGGTATTTAGCGTTGTCTAGACCTGTCAACTTGTTAATATGTCAACCGTTGAGTCAATTGTCGGCTTTCTGTCCTCCTGGCGCGTACTCGTGGGAAGATAGTCCGTCCGGCTCGCACCTCGGGTGAAGTGCCGATGATGTCGAACCCCACATTCAAACGCCGACGCCTGCATCGGCAACTGACACCAAGAGCTCCTCCCCGCCATCCATAAATCTAACATCCCCCAATCGTGCTTTCCTAATGCAAAGACTTGCCCAAATATCTCGGCACTTTCCTCATATACCCAGAAAAGCTTTTTATACAACATCTCCTCCATACATCAAGATGCCAAAGCTACTCTACCCCACCTCTCTCGCGCTCGATGCCTCGCTTCTCCAAGGCTACAGCGTCGACCTGATCCCATACGATGTCAAGACCAACATCCCCGAGGAACACACCGACGCCGAGGTCCTCATCACATGGACCAACACAGCCGCGAACCTCAAAGACGCTGCTCAGCGCCTGACGAAACTCAAGTGGATCCAGTCGCTCGCTGCTGGGCCCAATGACGTATTGGGTGCAGGCTTCGACCCCAAGAAGATCACAATCACAACAGGCAGTGGACTGCATGACCATACTGTAGCTGAGCACACATTGGGCCTACTGCTCAACGCTGCAAGGCGGTTCTACGAGATGCGCGACTACCAGGCGCAGGGCAAGTGGCCAGGGCATCTCGGTGGACCACAGCCAGACAGGCCTGCAGGCAAGTTCACAACGTTGCAGGATGCAAATGTGGTGGTCTGGGGATTCGGTAACATCGCCAAGACACTTACGCCGTGGCTCACTGCTCTCGGTGCAAACGTCAAGGGCGTAGCGCGATCAAAGGGTGTAAGGAACGGTATCGAGATCTACGCCGAAGACGACCTGAAGGATATCCTCCCCAAGACGGACGCACTCGTCATGATCCTTCCCGGCAGCGACGCAACAAAAAACGCACTCAACGCTGAGAGGATCAAGCTTCTGCCCAACCACGCTTGGGTCGTCAACGTAGGACGAGGTACATCGGTCGATGAAGGCGCGTTGGCGGACGCATTGGACCAGGGTAACCTCGGCGGCGCGGCGCTTGATGTATTCGAGACAGAACCCTATCCTGAGGGCGGTAGGCTGTGGAAGACACCCAACACCATTGTCAGCCCGCACGCAGCGGGAGGCAGGCCGCAGAACCCGGAGAACCTGATTGCGTGGAACCTGAGGAAGTTCCTGGCGGGACAGGAACTGAAAAACGTTATCTGAGCTGTTTAGAGGAACTAACACATATAACTAAGTTTACTGCTGCAACGGATTTTGTCCCTAGTCTACAGTCTGTGATACTTTCTACGTGTTTAATTGGCCGTGTTCGCAAGCATGGAACGTCTCACAGACATCAGAGCAGGTGTGAATGGCAGCGTATCATCAGCACTCATAAGTCTGCTATGAACGGCGTATTCTAATCGTCTGACAGTAATTGATTTTTCAGCCAAAGCGACACTTACATGTCGACCTAATGACTTCATGCTGTAACGTAACCAACTCCACGAGCCGATTTATACCACATTTATCCGAAACCACCAATATCTAATCAACTTCCACGTACACAAGCAACGCTCAATAAAGGTCCTACCTACCATGCCTTTCACTTTCTTCTCGCGCACCGACGTTCTCACCGTCAAATTCAGAGCCAGGCAAGGGATTCTGCTCATCGAAGCTGGTCACGAACCAGCCTGGGACTATGACGTTGTCGAAGTTGACTGTAGACTGAAACAGGTCGTTCAATGCGTAAGGATCGGGCTGTGAGTTGTTCTCGTTGTGGGCGGAGGGTAGCTGGAAAGAACTGGTGGAGGAGTTTAGGTGGGAGGGTCCGGGCTGAGAATAATTTTGAGGGTGTTGGGAGTATTGATTTGCATCGGGTGGTTGTTGTTGTTCATGTTGTTGTAGTTGGTTTTGGTAATTTCGGTGCTGCTGCTGATGGTGTAATTGTTCAGTAGTATGTGAAGTGTGAACTGGGTTGAGAACGTCCGGATATGGGGTCCGTGATGAACTAGAGCGTGATCGTCTAGGGTCCGGGTTCTGAGATGCGTTCATTCTCTCATCTTCGCTGATGAGATCTGTTATGTCCTAAACAATTGTTAGGTATAAATTTGATAATATCGAAAAAGAGCAAGAGGTGATTAGATGCTGATATCTGAGACCGGTCCGTATCTATCCAAGGATAGATTGAGGGAAACACTCACAATCTTAATGGTAGTGACCAATTTCTTCAGGAGACTTAACGAGATTGCGTATGCGCGAACAGCCACTCAGTTGTTTACACGCATGACCCGCAACCACCGAAGTAGCTTCTTCAGGGAGGGAACTACTTCTTGTCGGTCTTCGGGGAAATGCATATCCTCATACACGATCTCCAGGAGCAGAACAACCAGAGCTTGCATAACGACATGCACCATCTGCCACCACGGTCCAAGTTGGTATAGCAGGACTAGGTTGTTAGAAATAGCATCAGGTAAGAGATTTGCGACAGACTTTGCAGCACCAACGCAGAGTAACGCTGCTCTCTGATTGAAGTCGTTTGAGCTTGCTGTCTGGTTCGAGATCCGACGATCGAGCCGGCAGAGACAAGGCCGCGTGATAAGAATCTTCGTGCTATTGTATAGAAAGTCGAGAGTATTTTGTTCTCGCCTATATTGATGGAGGACGATATTCGTTCTGTGGAAAAAGCTAAGGCCTTCAGGAAGAGACGAGGCCCAGGCATCGAGTCTTTCATTCTCGTGGGCGATTGTTTTTTGCACGGACTCCCAAGATCTGCTCACAGTGTTGGCATCGTACAAAGTAAGGGCCCCTTGTGTGATCTCGCCGAGATGAACGATGGCTTTCAGATATGAGCCTGAGTTTGCAGATACGGAGCCGGTGGTGTAGTGGCCATGGTTCTGTCGGCCTGGAGATCCCACACCTCGAGGGCTAGCCGGAATGCTCTGCAGCAAGGCGGGCTGCTTTCCTCTGTCGCCAAATCTGGATTCGATGGTCGGTCCCTCAATTTCCTTGGATGAGAGCGGCAGAGGAAGAGGGACAGAACACATGTTTCCCGTACCCAAGGTCGGCCGTCCAATCAAAGCTGAGATAAGTCGTTCGAAGGAATAGTGCGCCCACCAGATTCTTGACATGGCCTCCTTCCACGCAGCACCCGTATTGCGGTCTTCGCTGCGTAAATGCATACCTAGAGCAAAGCCAGTCCGCATTGACATTCCGATGAGGACCCATGAACTAAAGCAAGTCAATGGGAGCAGACGCATAAGATACGTAAACCAGGACTCACCGATTGACATGACCTATACTGAGATAGTAGAACGAGAGTAGTCCTATTCGCATTCAGCAGAATTCAACTAACAAGCTTTACTCACGCCAGCCCTACCTATGATCTGCATATGTGGAAGGTTTGGGTGTGCAAACCACCATGGGTCTTTCAAGCTCAGCGACCACGCCCGCGAGTGATAGATTAGATGATCACGTTCATCCGCACGCCATTCTGTCATCGTAAGATGACTGTATACCGCCCCAATAGCGAACACTAGATTCAATGTCGTTTGCCATTTTCGGGACACTTCAAGTGGATTACCATGCTGCAATGACGCGTAATCTGCGAATTAGTTAGAAAAACAGCTCGAAGTTGGATCATCTGGGTTGGTTTGAAGCACATTACTGTGATGCCGTGTGCAGAGAATGTGACGTACACTGATAGAAATAATTGACGAATGCCTTTTTCTGCAGGAACGGAAATGAGTTGTGTACACTCTCCATGTATGCTTGCATCAACCTCTCGGCAACATCGAACGGCGGCAACTCGAACGGATCCACCATAAGATCTGTCTCAAAGATCTCATCATCTAAGTAAAAGCTTGCTCTGTTCCTTTCCATCAACGGTGACGGATGGTTGTGTTGTCTCTTTCGCAGTGCTGCCAGACGTCCGTCAATTGCTTCATTGCCGTCGCCGGGTGGGCCCCACGGCCCACCCTCCGATGTTTTTGCGCTACCATGAGCGTGTAGCTTGCGCAGCCACTGAATCTCTGAAGCTTTTCCAATAAAGCCAGTGGCTCGTGTCTCCTCATTACGCATAAGATCCTCATCAAGCAGGTCCATGTCTCCAGAGCTACCTACCTCGGCGCTCACGTTTGCTTCGCCTCGGTCTTCATCAGCAACAGGCTCATGATACCTATCCGTTGAATCCCCAACAGCTGCAGCAGCATCTGCAACATCTTCGACCACCTAGAACCGATTAGTTGACAGCTCGCTACCTCTTGTAAGCCAAACCAACGTTCGCTAATAGATCGTCAATGCGATCCTGCCCTCCACCTGAAACTTGTTGTCGAAGATCTCGCAGTAAAGTGATCATGTGCTGGTTGTGTAATGTTGCCCTACTTGTTTTAGCAAGAGAATTGAGTCAGAAATGCCTAAACACACGTCTTGAGTCGGTCTTTACGGCCTGATGCGTAAACGCATGAGGTTGCGTTCTCACTACAATTTGAGCATCTTGGCTGTAAACCGTTGCACTTGATCTTGCGTGATCTGCAGCTCAAGCACGCCCGACTCACTCGATTAAGTCGATTTACACTGGCTTTGCGAGGCGTTTCGCTACGTGGTTTCTGCAGTCTAGGAATCGGCACCTTTGACGGTCCTGCAATGTCTGAAACCGGTAATATCGGGTATGACATGCTTTAGAACTGATCGTTGCAAGGCGAAAGGCGACGCGCAATTCGACCGATTGGAAGCGCTGTGGCAGTGTGAAAATCAGCCGAGAGAATCGATCGAGTCCCACTGGTGTTCACGCAAAGCAAGATGAGCAGAATCTTATGGCTGGAGCACCTGTGCAGGCTATGATTGGTGGGCTGCATACCGCCCTCTGTTGACCTATGGCTGGCCAAGGAGCGCTGGAAGAGCAGAAGAGCAGATCATTGCTCTGCATTCGCTCAGTGGGCGAGAGCTCTGAGCTCAGTGACAGGTTCGGATGAACGTGCCGGTCGGCTACAAAATCATGACATGGGGTGCTAAGGAGTCATCGGCGATACCGACGTTGTGATCGATCTGGCGGAGCTCTTTGGCCAGACAGCGTGACAAGTGTGATTGCAGTTGGAGGGCTCGACCACTTGGCCATTTCTTAATTACTGCAACGCCGCTGCGATGCAAGAAAGTGTAGAAGCATCTATGATAACGGTAGTTACCAAGCGACTGCAGGAAGTCGAGGGAAACGAGAGAAAACGATGAAACGCATCACCTCCTAAGCGGTTGGGCTACGATGCTTATATATTGCTACAAAGTGAAGTCCGCGGAGCAGATCTGAACTTGCTTCGCAGCCAAAACTTGGAAGGTGACTGTCCGTGCACGGTACCCCGCCAGTCTTCATCCCACCGTCTGACGTGTGCAGCAGGTCGCTTGACGATGTCAACATGGCTGAAGACAACAGCGCCCAGCAGGCGGAGAGTTTCTACTTTACCCACGAGCCGCCGCCCAAGGATTTGAAGACAAACACGACGCTCGCTCGCGAGTTCATCCAACGCCATGCTGCCGATAACCGTCGCGTTGTGCTTGTAACGTCAGGCGGCACCACGGTGCCTCTGGAGCAGCAGACAGTGCGATTCATCGACAACTTCTCTGCTGGCACACGTGGCGCCACGAGCGCCGAGTACTTCCTCCAGAATGGCTACGCTGTCATATTCCTGCATCGTCAGTTCTCGCTCTTGCCATATTCACGGCACTACTCGCACAACACACGGTCCTTTCTCGATTACATGAAAGAAGAAGACGGACGTGTTGTTGTCGACCAACAACACCAAGATCAGATGCTGCGCGTGCTGCGACAGTACAACGAAGCCAAGCGCGATAACAAGCTGTTGATCCTGTCGTACGTCACCATCACCGAGTACCTGTGGAACCTGCGAGAGGTCGCCCAACTGATGCAGCCATTGGGGCCAGCAGCCATGTTCTACCTGGCTGCCGCTGTGTCCGACTTCTTTGTACCCCAGGATCGTATGGTCGAACACAAGATCCAGTCCAATGAGGAGTTCTTGCAAAGTGCCGAGGTCGGCGGCCATGGAAAGCCACCTGCTGCGCGTACCGAGGGCCGCAGCCTGGTCATAGATTTGGAGCCAGTACCTAAATTCCTGAAGCAGCTCGTTGACGGTTGGGCGCCTGAAGCCATGATTGTAAGCTTCAAGCTCGAGACCGATCCTTCCATACTTGTCAAGAAGGCAAAGTATGCTTTGAATAAGTACTCACACCATCTGGTTATCGGCAATCTCCTCCTCACTCGCAAGTGGGAAGTCGTTTTCGTGTCGGTGCTCGACGATGAAAAATGGATTCGGGTACCCTCCAGTCGCAGGACCAAGAGCTTCTCTGGTATTCAGTCGCTTGTTGGCTCTGCAGACCAACTGGCCAGGACTGATGCAATAGAAGCTGATAGGTCGGTCAGTGATCAGGGCGGTATCCCGCAGGGCGAGCCAGCAGTGGAGATTGAATCTCTGATCATACCCGAGATCGAGGCTATGCATACGAAACTTATAGAACAAGCCCGAACAAGGGCCGGTGCTTCTTAAAATCTACCTGTTGACGGTAGGCATGAAATCAAGTTATTGCTCAAGATATGCCAAGTCATTATCGTGTACTGACGAGCTCGTGCTCGGTTCGGTTGATGTGGCTAGGCTTCAAGCGGACTTTCAGCCATAGTATCGTGTCCCTCCCCAAGGTCGAGGCCCATCAGTGTCAGCAAGAATGTCTTAACGTCTATCACGGAACTGAACCAACGTGCACAGACCACGCTACACTACGATCCTTCTCGACCATGTAAAAGGAGACGTTGCTCCAATCCCTCTCGCACTAGCGACATAAACCAGTTTTCCAGCCTTTTCACGCAGTCCCAAGCGCCAGGTCTGATGAAGGACTAATGAGACATTGCTTGGTCGAGAAGCTGACGAACCCGGTATAGTGGTAGGTCTCATCTGTCGTTCAGTACTCCGTGAGTTGCACCTGAATAGTGCCTATCACGCTGTGCGTTCCGATAGAAAGCTGGCGACCATCATCGATATTATTGGAGCTTTGCAATTGTTGTTAAGACAGTGATCGCACTCATTTGTTACTTTCGACCGAAACCCAATGACGAGAGCTACATAATCTCGCTATTTAAAGCTGCTCAGCGATCTGATCAGCTTCGAGGACCATTTCAAGTCCAGCATAGCCACTTACCCAAAGTCTCTCTACAGCAGCGTGGCAATCAGATCCGATGCTCCGTCAATCTGCCGTTCTACTATGTAATGGCCAGTTCCGGGTGCACGGTCCTGTGTGTTGTCTTCAGCGTCAGGCTTAGTGCAGCTTCATAGAAAAATGTGAGAAACAACTGCCAGGAGCGTGTAAGACAGAACGAAATAGCTTCAGCTAACATTGTGAACGACGAAGCAGATAGAACAGTATCAGCCGAATGGCGCTGGGGTTGAGTGCAAGAGCAGATATTTTTGTGTTGAAGAGGTGTTCGTTGCTTGTGTGTATAAAATCGGGATGAGGGGCCGGATGGTGTATCATGAGTTGCGTGTCCATCCTATACCGCATATTGATCATACATGTATGCTAATCAAATTGCAGATCCTTACGTATGAGACCTCTATATGCTGGCTGCCTATCCTCGCGCATTGTGGCGCGCAATTGGAATGAATATTGTGCGATGATGCGGTAAAATTATGCCTTGTTGATCTGATCGTATCCTTTGACTTCAGCCTCAGATGGCACACCAAGAAATTGCAACTGACTTTTAGAGCATAACAGACAAGAAATGGTAACTGTTCCAAGTTGACTCAAGCGATAGGCGCACTAATAAACAGATTTTGGCCTCACCCCCAATGACTTCATGATCACCTTGCCACGACTCATGGACGAAACCTTGTTTCCTTTGGAGCACCACGCAACACATTAACCTTTTGGCGCCACGCTCGAAGACTCTGGAGTATTTGTCCCCGGATTACAGAAAACCTGAAGGGTCTCACCGGAGCCTAACGTTAGGCTGCAGTGGCCGTTCTTTATGCTTGCCTAAGAGAGGAACCTGTGTCGGAGTGACAGCTACGTTTGGGAGTTTCCAGCATTATTCTTACATGACGAATCCAACATAGCCAGCCAGCGCAACGACAAAGGCGGCTGGACCTGAAGCTTGTCGTATAGTACGTTATTGACTGGCGATGTTTACGCTAGATAGTTCAACGCAATTTCGCTTGAATAACTGGCGTTACGATCATATTACGCCCTCAACAGTGTTCGCGGATCAGCCAGCGAGTGATAAGCTGTGGAAGATCGTTGTCAACGATCCGTCGAGAAACTAGAGACGCGGAGAACGTTGGGGCTGAGCGTCTAGCAGGCGCCAAGGCGGGACGTTGCGGGTCTTTACCAGATGCCGCTTCTTGAACTCGATTTTTTGTCGCTTTCGGAAAGCGCTCTCACGATGAAATTCAGCGACACAATGTACATTGTACTCTGGTAATCACTAAAAATATCTGTGCTTCTGATGGTCCATGGCATACCGCTGAAATCGGTAGTTGAGACACCTGACATGGAGTGCTATTGATCGCAGGCTGGGGGATGCAACGTCGGGTCTCACGCCGAATACCTGTAGAATTCAACAATGCAGCGCAGAGCGCAAAGCGCTTCCCTTGCGGTCTGTAGTTGCGGTAATTACTGTACGTGGGTCAGTTGCAGGGGTGTGTTTGCTAGACTTCGCTAATCTCTCAATTTGATAGAAGTTTGCTTCCTTTTGCAGGTCGTAAACGACTTCTCGACTTCTCCTACGTCACCTCTTGCTCGCTTGGTCTTCCTCCACGCCGTGTCTCGGGCGCGACTCCTCTATCGTGTTGTCTGTCTCCTCGATCAAGTGAGTGGCTCTTGGATCACGGACAAGTTACATTCCAATCATGCTGTACTACAGCTACCGTCAGCAACCGATGACCCTAACGTTGTCCGTTCCCACGCTGTACAAATGAGCTTGCGCAACAAGGGCTTTCCGCTAGCTGCATGGCGGATGCACTGCACTGGTTCCGATATTAGAGGCGCCGCGCAGCTTCGACCAGCATGGGTCAGAAAATCTTCACGGCTGCAGAGATGCTGCGGTACTAGGCGCTGTCTTAATGAATTAGTGCATGGACGATACAGCACCAGTGTCAAAAAGGTATGTTGACAAGTCAGCTCTCCCTTGCATGTTTTCTTCTCGACGACGCTCCCCTGTTCTGTCGGACCACAAACGACACCCTCTTATTGGGCTGCGTGACCGCGATTGGGTGAAGAATATCCTGCACTGCAAATCAGCGCAGCCACAGTCAGACCGAGATCTCGTTGTGGCTGCAGCCCATCGGAAGATCAACACAGCAGTGATCTGTATAATCCGGGGAGACGGTCGAACGTAACGCTCCCTTGTCCCTCGCTACTCGAGATATCCTTTCTTACCCCAGCCACCGCCTGATTTTGGGAATCCAACCTGGTCTAAGGCTACGTGTAAACATTTTATCGCACCCCTTGAACCCGGAGCCCGGCCTTTGTACTTCCTGATAGCGTGTGGACTGCCGAGACTTGCTCACAAGCAGTCACGCCTTAGATAGTCAAGGTTCACCCATCCTCCCTTTCCCGCTGTCCCCGCTCCTTCACAGTCTTGACTTTTTGGCTACCCTACGCTGAGACTGCTTCATCATGATTCATAATCAAACATGGCCGTCGCCTCTGTCCAGGAAGGCATCCCCGTTCAAGGACCCTCGCCCACCACCATGCACGCCGGCAAAGACAGCAAAAGCTTGGGACGAGTATGAGAAGAGGGCGGTGCAGAATGCAAGGAAGAGGGACCGAGCCTCGCAGTCGTCACTACCTCAACGTAATTCAGGCTCTTCGGATTTGTGCAAGAGGTCACGGTCGTCGAGCTCCACAGCAAGATCAAGTTATGATTTCAAGTTTCGCAACGCTCCTATCTCTACATCAACGGCAGTTGCTACTTGCAAGTCATGCAAGCAAACCATTACATATACCTCTGGGATCTGCGAACGCTGTAAAAAGACCATCGTCTTACCCTCGCCCACCGGCGAATCAACACCCACTCTCAGTCCATCAGCTCGCAACTTTGCGTCCACAGACCTCCACTTGCTCGAAAAGAAGACATCGTCGGAAGACTCAAGCTCAAGGCCTCTGAGCTCTTCAAAGCGCAAGGACTGTCCACCTGCATTACAGCTCACCAACCCTCCAATTCGGCTTGACTCATTGCGACCGCCGCCAAATACACAGGACTTCATGGAGGCCAACCGCAGCCGCAAAGCTTCTTTGACTGATCCTAACGAGCCGTTTCTACGCTTACAGTACGCTCACCAATATGCGCCTTGTACCTCTTCTATTCCTTCCACACCAACATACCCGTCTACTAGCCCACCCTCGACAATACCTTCGCGCGTATCAACCCGCCCATCTAGCTTCGCACAAATGACTTCTCCGCTCACACAGCATGCCGTTATGCCTGCATACACACGACACAACAGCGCAACGCCCTCCGAGTTCAGCTCCCTCCATCACTACACAACCATCGCCGCAGCCCCCACCTCTGCGCCATCCCTCCACCGCATAAGCAACGCACTACAGAACACCACCTCAGCATGGGACGACTGGGACTCTGACGGTGAAGACAAAGTCCGGCTCGTCGGGTACTGGAAGCGCAGCGGCAAAGACAAGACCACCTCGACCACGTCGAAGGGCAAAGACAAAGAGCGCCAGCGCGCCGACAGCAAAGTCTCCGTTTCCAGTGGCGAAGAGCGGCGCAGCCACGAAAAGCCGTCGGTAAAGAGTAAGAGCAGCCTCGACCGCAAGAGTGAGAAAAAGCAAAGCAAGGAGAGCTCGCGATCGCAGTCGCGTACGAGCGACGCAAAAGCAACAACGTCGCCCGAGCGAGAGGCGCACAAAAAGCACAAGAAGAGGCCCAGTGGGTTTATCAGAGCTATCAGCTGCGGTTGCTGAGATCTACATGTGTTTTACGACTTTCACGATGGTGTTTATGCGACTTCTGGGTCTTATGATTGTGCATTTTTGTACTGCTATGGCGGAGAATGTATTGAGACGACATGGTTACATTTTTTATGATTGTGTTTTCTCTGTTTGGAGAAGGAGTAATCTCACGATTGTATGGTTACGGCAATATCTTTTATGACAATGGCATAGGCTACGGCCGGACGCAGCGATGTTTGTTTGCTTTTAGTACTAGCATGGGAAGATAGCCTAGGTAGCTGACGACGACGGTCGATACGAGAATGCATCTGATGACAGCGATCTTTTTTTTTCCTTTCTTAGGGCTTCAACCAAACAGCTGTGATCATGACCTTGAGTTCTGCAGCTGTTGTTCCTGTTGACAACCCCTAGAACCTCTACTAGACAAAACAAAACAAACATTCCATGACGGGTGGTCAGCCGCCTCGCTCACAGGACCACCGCACATACGTCGTCTTTCATTTCTGCCACCCAACTACCAAACAAACCTGTCGTTAGCGCTCGGGTCTGATGCTTGTCATTTCCTCTCCCTAACTGGACACCACAACAACTTACCCCTCCACCGCCCAATCAGCAGCCCCTTCGACCACCCAGACTTTGACCCCTCATCCTGGTAAACGCTCGCCACGGTATGCTTGTATCCGCGCAACGTACTCGAGGCGAGATGCCAGGCGACATCCCGGCGGCTAATTGCATGTTCTATTTTGGTTCTCTCATAAGGCAGAGCCGGGTTGCGGGGCGGTGAGTTGTACCACCTCGACTGCAGGTCACGTGCGTACCGTCTTGCACCTACAGCTGCGATTTCGAACCTCGTGATGCATGTAAGCAGAAGTGATAAATGGAATTGGGTCACGTGGCTATGTATTCAATTGTACACTGCGAGCATACTAGGAGATCACCACAGCGAGACACTCGAATTGTGTAAAAGCTGACACGCAAAAGCAATGCTGGACGAGAATCGCGAGGACCTGGTGGTGTGATCATCCACATGAAACAGCGACAGACATCAAGACATCTGCAGTGCTATGTAAGATGACATCGTTCTCTGCATGTCTGTTTCGAATAGCTCAACTTGCAGACCTTACGCAGGTCCAACAACGACTATCTGCGGGCCAGACCTGCAGACCTGGTGGCAATCGTGCAGCTCTGCAGATTCCATGTACCCGTTTTCTGGTCGTCTGGCCTGGCGACAATGTAGCATTTGGGGCGAGTATGCAGCATATCTGATTTGAGTGGAGACACGGATTCAGACGTGGAGGCTTTGCGGCACATCAAGCCCGGTTGTGGATGCTATAAATGCAAAACGGGCGCTGTGGACGTGAGTTACACAAAGTGCGGCAGGCGTCTTGGAGAATCGTCGAGACCTCCTCGACAGATGGTGGGTAAAATACTGTTGGGCATCGAGCATCCATGCAGTCCTTCACTTCCACAACGGTTTGATCGTCGTCCTGGTTGTAATGTTTGTGCGGATGATCTCAACGGTGAAGGTGGCACAGAGAAGGCTGGCGATACAAGTGGCGGTGTGAAGACGTAGAGAATCATGTTCTCGTTCGTAGACGCCAGGCGGACGCTGTCGATGCAAGCCTTGTCAAAAGGAGATTTACTATCAGTATGTCATCTGTCCTGCGATCAACTCCTGCGCCGTGAATCGTTCCGGGAACATGATTGTCTACATTGCATGCGCCTTTTCAAGCGTGTGGTTAAGTGCAATTGTCAATGATATCAGAGTTGACCGGTGAATCTGTTGCTTGTGCGCTCATGACTTGTTAGATTGTGGAATTCGTATATTACGTCAGTCTATGCCTTCGAACCGATCCACGTGTAAGGCGAGCATGGTGGAGTGAACTGAAGCCGGAGAGCTTTCTTGCTTGGCGAGACGTTTCGACTTGCAGATTGTCGGTCAACGACGAGAATGCTGCTGCCTGCCTAGCACATGCTCGACGGATACTTACATGAGCACATGCGACTTCAACATCCAAGGAGAGAGCGGTGAAGTGATTGACAGAGACGGAGTTGGAAATGAAGATAGACCATTCGACCTGACGCGATGCAGAGAACAAGGAGAAGTAGGAACTAACGATTAAGATTATCAAGCCGTATTGGAAGCATCCAACAGCAGCCAGCAAGACTAAGTAGACACCATGTGTCATTGGGTTCTTCGAGTGGTAAGCTTCGCGCAAAGCCCATCAAGAGTTCGTATCTTTAACATTATCCAGTGGGAATGCGGTGATAGCTTCTTTACGAAGCACTCCTCTTGCAGCTTCGATCGCGCCGCCCACAGCCCGAACAACCCCCTAAATCCCTTACACCACTCTATCACAGCGTTCGCGCAGGAGAACAGCTCGTCTACACATGGCCGCGTGGACACGGCCTCTCTTGTGGCGAGATCGTCGTGTACAAGTGTTGACGTACGAGAGATTGTCGACACTAAACACGCCAGCAAGGCAGGGCTTACGAGAGGGCAGTCGCGAGTGAACGATCCAAATCTCTCTTGGCCCACACTGGCTACTAGTGATGGTGGCTCGCCTAAAGAGGGTCATTGTGCTCCAGGGAATAACGGCGTACGGACGGCGTACCCTCGAGACGCAAAGACGGGAGATGTGATCTCCACCCTGCCGCTATCAGAAGTCGGCAAGGCGTCTCGGTGTGGCGACCAGGCCCTAGTCAGGAACAGCACAAGATGTCAGGTTTTCGAAGTGGTACTGCAGACTAGAGAGAGGACTATGTGCCCATCATGTGCAAGAAGTCCTCGACGCGCAGCGCTGCCCGCACACGCTCGCGGATGCTTCGGCTTAAGCTGAACGGCGCGCACCAATGAATGAGGAGGTGGATCTAGCGGAGGATGGGTGCTCAAGCACAAGGATCCGGACAGATTCGTCGGCAGCTCGGTAGGATGGACCATGACCACCTCGGGAGCAAAGCGGCAATTTAACGTCATTTGTCGTGTTTGCTAAAATTGGAAGGAGTTCCCATCAGTCATTCGGGAGTTCTTTTTGTTGCGCATGAGCGCAATCTCGTAGATACGAAAGCTGCAGAAGAGTTGCGGGGCGACGATGTGCCGGTACTTGGATAGCACCGTGATCAGCACCTTAGGACACGTCAAGCCGCACAAACAATCCATCGTCAATAAGCTAAACAGCCGTTTCTGTCACCGGTGCTTACTCCCGACAGCGTGCCATCCGTCGGTTGTCACTAAAGCTTGTCGTGTCGTGGGCGGCTGGTGCAGTAGGAGTAGGGCAGGTGTGGCCCGAAGTGGACCGGGCGCGTGTGAAGATACGAGGAGCGGGAAAGGGTCTTGCCTGCGAGGAGCTGCTCTGCTGCAGATGGCCTCTGTTGTGCGTGGGCGCATCTCTGCATTGCGACGCGCGGACACAGCAGCAGTTTGTTTGCTCGGCGGTGCTTTCGTCTGACGTAAATTTGAGGGAGCTCTGGTCTTGGGTTTTCTTGGAGGCTCCTGCCCAGCGCTCCAGTCGCGGTTGCGGCTTTCAGGATTGCTCGGCGCGCTAGGCCCGTTCCTGTCAAAGGTGTGGGGATGGACGCTCTCTCCCCCTGACTTTTCCTTATCTCAGCTAAAGCGTGGCTTCAAGTGCAATCTCTGCCTTGCACCACTGGATGCATCCAATGCTTGACTAGCCTAAGCTTTTCGCTACACTCGATCGCCTGACCGGAAATGCAAGCTTTTCACGGCGGTTTAAGTCGCGACGGCGTTGGCTCATGCCATGCAACCAAACAACAAGCACTGGCCGGGCGACACGGTACGGCACAGCAGCCACAGTGACATACAGTGCAATGCTCCAGCTCGAGCAGACGCCCGTCAGCTCTCCTATTCATGCGAAACATGCCGTTCGCCAGACGCTCGTGTTCAAGGCGCGCCGCGAGCCAATCCCTACGCCCAGGAATAGACGGTAACCCTACCGATGATCACACCTCGGACAGCCCTAGCATTGACCGTGCTTCACAAGAAATTGCCGCTGCTTCCACATTCGGCCTTATTCCGCTCTGCTCATTGGACCACTCCGTGAAACGGCGTCCAGCTTTCCACTTCCGACATGATGGCCAAAGACATGACTAGCACATGGCCAGCACGGCTCCAGAAACGCTGGATATAACTACTTGACCGCACTCCTCCCATGCTGTTCTCCCCACCACGCTCGTTGTAGGCAGACCGTCAAGTCCCTTGCCTTCAGCACCCAGAGTACTTTCAGTAGTACTCAGACTCTCGTTAACCTTTGCTGTAATCGTCACTCGCTCGCCTTGCGCACTTAATACCAACACCTTGCTTGCATCGAACCGATCGGTGCTCGTACGCTATCCTTACATCTCGACCACCCGCGAATTAATTGATTATTAGACTACAGCTCGTGCTGTCCAGTCGCCACTACCTTGATAGATCACGCCCTACTGGTACGTTCTCTCCCCGAGCTTCACCGCACTGCAAGATCCATGGCTTGGCACGTGGTTGCTACTAGAAGCACCACCACGTGCATGTCAAACATGATCATCATCGACCCGACATCGAAGTCACGACGTCTCACACCGGAGACTGGGCATCAACGCTGCAATTATACCCAGCTACGGCCCAAGTCTTCGATGCGAGTCCTACGGTTGTCTTGTCTACGCCTCAATTTTTATACCGAGCATCAACTTATCTGCGATTTTACAGATCTACACCAATCATGAGGGCTTCCATCCTTGCCTTCGGCGCCTTCGCCGGGCTCGCCTCAGCCAACATCAACTTCAACTGGGTCAACCCTACTTGCGACATCAACGCCCCCAGCCGCTGCCTGACCGGACAGCATTGTGACGGTAACAACTGTGTTGCCGACATCAAGAGCGACCACTCCAAGATCTCGTCTTCCCACCTCCAGATTGTCCCAGAGAAGAGGCAGACCAAGTACTCCCAGGACGGCCAGTGTGGTCCTGCCCACGGCAACTTGCTCTGCGATCCCAAGAGCACAGTCTACAGCGGTACCTGCTGCTCCCAGTACGGCTGGTGTGGATCCACCGAGGGCCATTGTGGAACGGGATGTCTGTCTGGCTGCAGTAACTCTGCTGCGCCTGTAGCTACCAAGGCTGCCGCTGTTCCCGCCAGGGATGACGGCAGGTGCGGCAAGGACTTCGGCGGTGCCTCATGCGATGCCAACGGCGCGTACGGTGGATGCTGCAGCTCCTACGGATACTGCGGTTCTACTGACGGCCACTGCCTCGTCGCCAATGGCTGCCAGAATGGCTGCAAGGACTCTACTCCTACCCAGGCTGCTCCCACCACCGCTGCCGCCACCCGTCCTCCTTCCACCACCACATCTGGCGAGCCCGTTCTCGGCAAGCCTTCCAGTGTCGATGTAGCTCCCGTCCAGCCCACTGGCGTTCAGACCACCGATGGAAGCTGCGGTGCCACTTTCGGTGACACCGTCTGCGGCTCTTGGGCTCAGGGATCTTGCTGCTCCATGTACGGGTATTGCGGAAACACCACGGCGCATTGCGGTGAGGGCTGTCAGTCTGGTCCTTGTGTCAACGCTCCTTCTGTCCCCGCTCCCAAGGCTAGCCCTGCTCCCGCTGCCGCTAAGCCCGGTAGCATCCAGATGAAGGGTCGCTCCGGTGTCCCTGCTATGCACGCTGGTCTGATGCCCAACGGTAAGGTCGTCTTCCTCGACAAGGTTGAGAACTACACCGAACTCAAGCTTGCCAACGGACAGTACGCCTACTCCTCCGAGTACGATCCTACCACCCAGAAGTTGACTCCTCTGGCTTACAAGACCAACGCTTTCTGCTCCGGCGGTATCTTCCTTGCTGATGGACGATTCGTCTCCCTTGGTGGTAACGCTCCTCTCGATTTCATCGACCCTACCGTCGGTGATGGTTTCAAGGGTATCCGTTTCCTCAAGCGCTCTGCCTCTGACGCTTCTCTTGACGGTCAGGCATGGAGCGAGCCTGGCACACAGCTGAACACCGCTCGTTGGTACGCGTCCGTCCAGATCATGCCCAACAACCAGATCTTCGTCGCTTCCGGCTCGCTGAACGGTCTTGACCCTACCAAGCCTGAGAACAACAACCCTACCTACGAGATCCTCAACGCCGACGGTTCCCCTCAGGGCAAGTCGATCAACATGGAGATTCTCAGCAAGAACCAGCCCTACTACATGTACCCCTTCCTCCACTTGATGAAGGATGGCAACCTGTTCGTCCAGGTTTCCAAGTCTGCTGAGATCTTCAACGTCGGCACCGGCAACGTTGTCCGCACCCTCCCTGACCTTCCCGGTACATACCGTACCTACCCCAACACCGGTGGCTCCGTCATGATGCCCCTTTCTAGCGCCAACCAGTGGAGCCCTGACGTTATCATTTGCGGTGGTGGCCCTTACCAGGACATCACTGCTCCTGCTGACCCATCTTGCGGTCGCATCAAGCCCCTCGACGCCAACCCTACCTGGGAGATGGACTCCATGCCTGAGGGTCGTGGTATGGTCGAGGGAACTCTTCTTGCCGATGGAACCATCGTCTGGGTCAACGGTGCTCAGGAGGGTGCTCAAGGTTTCGGTGTCGCTCAGGATCCTGCTCTTGAGGTTCTTCTCTACGACCCTACTGCTGCCAAGGGCAAGCGCTTCACTACTGGTCCCAAGTCAACCATTGCCCGTCTCTACCACAGTGTCGCTCTTCTCCTCCTCGACGGTACCCTCCTGATCTCTGGATCTAACCCCGTCGAGCAGCCCATCCTCCAGCCCACTGCTAAGGACCCCTACGTCACCGAGTTCCGTAACGAGATCTACACTCCTCCTTACCTCCAGGGCAACCCTACCCGTCCCTCCGCCGTCCAGATCTCTAACAAGGCTCTTAAGGCTGACGGTTCCACCTTCACCATCAAGTTCAACGCCCCTGCCAACTCCAAGGCTGTCAAGGTCTCCCTCTACTACGGTGGCTTCGTTACCCACTCTGTCCACATGGGTCACCGCATGTTGTTCCTTGACAACACTGGCTTCAAGGCTGGTGCGACTGCCCAGAGCATCACCGTTACCATGCCCCCCAACAGGAACATCGCTCCTGCTGGTCCTTACGTTATCTACGTTCTCGTTGACGGTGTTCCCGCTATGGGCCAGTTCGTCAACGTCTCGTAAGCGTTTCTATGCATGATGAGCTGGATGAGGTTTTCTTTGCTTTTGTTTGACTAGTTTTACCTGGTTGGGAGAATCGCTTTATACCTGAGTCGAGTACGAGATAGTCAACAGATGCAATTCCGTTCATTCGGGTGTTTAACAATATTGTGCCTCACCACATTTGCTGCCATGTTTTGTGACTCATCACAATCGGCTTAATACGTCCCGCGTGGAGTTGCGCGTATCTAGTCTGTGAGGGTATATGCTATCGTCTCACAAATCACGGTCGTCGGTCCACGCTTTCGCCATAACTACGTCATGATGAGCTACACAACCGTAACACTCACGATTACGCAGATAGATTTTCGATATACAAATAAATACTGGTGAAAGGACAGTAAATATACAGTAGACATTGCCTGTAAACCAAGTCCAATTTAACACCCACTCAAATAACCAAACATCCAACATGGCGCCCAATATCGAGCTCCTCACCTCGGCAACCCCCAACGGCCAAAAAATCAGCATCTTCCTCGAGGAGCTTCATATCCCCTACACGGTAACCTCGATTGACCTCGGCGCGGACGACCAAAAAGCGCCCTCGTTCCTCAAAATCAACCCCAACGGCCGCATCCCCGCCATCATCGACCACACGCGCAACTCGTTCCCCGTCTTCGAATCCGGCGCCATTTTCCTGTACCTCGCTGAACATTACGACAAGGATTATAAATTCAGCTTTGAGGACTCAGACGAAAAGAGCGAGATGTTGCAGTGGCTGTTTTTCCAAAACGCGGGCGTGGGACCCATTCAAGGGCAGGCGAATCATTTCTTCAGATATGCACCCGAGAAGATACAGTATGGGATTGATCGGTACCAGAATGAGACGAAGCGACTGTATTCTGTGCTTGAGACGCGGTTGCAAGGGCGGGACTTCTTGGTTGGCAAAGGGAAGGGGAAGTACTCGGTTGCGGATATGAGTACGTTTACGTGGGTGAGGTGGGGGCCATGGGCGGGAATTGAGTTGGGGGAGTTTCCGAGGTTGAAGGAGTGGGCGGAGGGGATTGAGGGTAGGGAGGCGGTTAAGAAGGGATTGTTGGTGCCGAATGGCGAGGATCAAATTGTGAGGTTGAGGAAGGATCCGAATGTTGATGATCCATTTAAGAAGTGGGTTATGAAGGGGCAGAACGAAATCAAGGAGAAGCACGGGAAGTGAGGCTGTGGGTGTATGGGATGAAGATTGTAGACTAAATCTATTTCAAAATATTGAGTCTAGTAGAAGGGCGAATATCTTCCAACAGGTGGTGCATATATAAGATTGAGGTTTCTCAACAGATGTTCATCATGATATGATAGGCCGCTTCGAATTCAGGCTCTGGAACCAGAGAAGAGACACTGAACTCGCAGTGATGGTACGAAATCCTGCCTATATTATTTACAGAAGAGCCGTAGATACCTACTAAGAGTCGAAGAAGGTCTTGTTCTTGTCCATACACTGCTGTAAGAAGTCGCTGCTATCCGCTTGAATTTGCCAAACACGCCTCATGTGGAACTTCTGACTCCTGTAATTGTGAAAATATCTCACGCTCATATCCCTCCAAGTCAGCTTCGGTTCCTGTTGCAAAAGACCCTTTCTTGTAATAGTCGGTTTGTTACCAGTAGTCATCGGACCACTAATGCAGCGTACGCGTTCCACGCTACCAAATGCTGTGCTGAGTATTCGGGTATACATTGGCACGTCTTGAGGCGGCACGTCTTGTATATCAATCGTAAGCGTCAAGAGATTGAGCTCCTTCATCAGATCTTGGATCTGACACCGCCAAAAGTACATCAGGTTGACGGGATTGGTGGCAACGGGCGGTTCGAAGAGCTCGTATAGAGCGTCCGGCGCTAACCAGCGTATGCAGTGTAATAGAGAAGCCCTGCCAAAGTGGAAAGTAAGGTGCTGGAGTTTAGATCGATTGCGGGGCCCCAGTTGCCATAGGAAGCTTGTGAAGCCAGTAACACCAAAGTGAAAGTTTGTACTCCGGAATATGTGAGGAACCATATATTCGCTGATATGTTTCGAAATTGAGAAAAGTTTGGATACTGTGATCGCCGGTTTCGACGCTGTCGGTGCATATGGATTGAACTCAGTAGTATGCCGCGTTAGTATAATGGTTCGCGTATATCCAAGTGCTTCATAGAGAATCGTGTCCTGAAGTTCAGGTGGCAACCTGAGAAACGGACGAAACAATGGGCAGATCATGACTGAATCCTTTGGGCAGAGCGTGGACACGGTTTGCCTCGGGCAGCTTTGAAGCGAACTATATTGATCGACATCCTGTGTCTGAACAATGGCTTCGTATATCTTGTGCTCTTGACTCTTTCTTGCAGCACGTGCAAAATGATGCTTGTTCAAGTATTCACGGGCTGGTACCCAACTCGAACCACTGCGGATCACCAGTCTATAGTGTGATTGTTCCTGTACTCCAGAACTGTCGTTTCCGTTGCATCTGGGATAGGCGCACGTTGAATTTGTATCTCGAGCATTGCAAAATCCCGTAGACTCATGTTTTTTATGGCTTCCTCGAACACAACTGCGATAGCCATGACGCTGCGATTGGAAAAGGCGTACGACAATGGCCTTCCTTTCGCCTGGGGACGATGTATCGGTCAAGAAACAGTTGACCGACTTGCCCAATCCTAGAGCCTCATTGTTCAAGCTTCCTTGTGGACGCAAAGTAATTCTGCCATGGAAATATGTAGATGAGTCGTGGTTTGACGCCCAGTTTGCCAGATGCCTAAGGAAGATATCTCGTTGGTTCGTCTCCGTCCATAGCCGATTCGCTGGATTGCGAATGACTGGGCTTTCGACTTTCAGCGCCAATGTACTAGGAGCAGGTTTCTTGGACGAACTTGTCCTGACTCGACGCTGCCTAGCAGGTGATGTGTTACCAGGCTGCACAGCTGATTGGCTGTCAGGCAGAGGCATGCCGTCCCGCTATAGCTATGGAGTAGTCGATGCCGTGCTAAGCTATACTAACAGAGAAAGGCTCTAGGCGTTGGAGGGGAATTCAATGGTTGGTGTGAGAAGAGCCAGCATGCGAGCGAACCTGTGGTAATACTGGCACTTAGACGAGGGTTGTGATGTTGTGTAACCTTGTTCCCGCACACTATGGACGGGTGCTGCAATGTCAGATGTCTCAAAGAGGGGCTTGCTGACACTCAGAGCGACTGAGCATATTGCATGTTGGCTTCCCCGCCCGTATGGCCGTGATGATTTTGTAATGTAAGCGTAAGTTCGACAGCCTTGGCTAGTTGTTGAGTATATGAAGGCAGGCCTTGCAACCGGTCGGAGTAAGAGGTACAGTGATATGAGGTAAACAAGCCGTGGTAAGACAGAAACAAAAAGCCAGCCCCAGCCGGCGGGCGCACAATAGGTTGTGCTTACATGGAGGTGAGGTTGCTTACCGGGTGATCGATGACGCTAACGGAGTGACGCACCTGCTGCATCTTAGGCGAGCTAAGCTCCTTCTGATCAACACGCGACAGCAAGTGAATGGATCAAGGTAAACCTCATATTTGCAGTTGGCTCTGTGCCGGGTATCCTATCGTAAAAACATTGTAATTGAGACGTCTGAAAGAACGGTCAATCAAGATGCCTGCATTCACGCCCTTCCCTCTAGCCAACCTGCCGCTCGCCCCAGCAGGCCATTGAAAGACTTCAGGTTGGCAAGAAGACCACCCCCAGCAGAGCCAACGTCTCTGCCGACCATCTCTAGCAGCATGCTCAATGGTAAGCTTGGCCCTTCGTCTTCCCTTCCCTCTCGTTCCGCCTTCTTGCGACCGTTCTGGATGGCGGCTTCTATGTCGAACAGATTTGCGCTCAGCGTGCTTCTTGCCTCGACCTTTGCTTTTTCCGCTTCAAATTCCGCTTGTATATCGTCATGCTCAAGAGCAACATCCTGTCTACTATTCTGAAGGGTGAGAATGTCTCTACGTAGCTCGGCATTGTCACGCTTGAAACCTTTCATCTTCTTCAAGTTGGCCGTTAGAACGTCGTTGGCATCCTGCAGGTCAAGTAGCTTTTCGTTCAAGCTTTCCTTAAATGACAACGACAAATTGACCTCGCTTCGCAACTCTTTGCGGCGAGTCGAGTCTTGTGACGTCTGCAGTTTCTCTAACATCTTACTCAAACGGTGATCAATTGCTTCCTCAAGAATTGTCCGTGTAGTGTCAGCTACTGTGATGCCTCGCACGCCATATCCCTTCACACGCATAACAGAGATCGCAAGTTTTGGGCCGTGAGACTTCTGACGTTTGCGTAGTGGCTGGTCGCTAGTATGCTTGGTTCGCGGGGCTTGTTTTGGCGATTTGCGCTTTGCGACGGGTTTAGGTGTGGGTTCTCGAACTTTCTCATTAGGCTCCGGCTCCTCTTCATACATTTCTGCCTCTTCGTCAGAATCAGACGCAGTTTCTTCAACTTGTTCTACAGGCTGCGGTGTTGCCTGCGTTGTCCGCGCGGTATCCGGAGACAATTCATCTTGACCATTGTCGCTCTCTTCTTCCATGCGACTACTTCTGGCCTTCTTGCGTTCAAGCTTGCGTGTTGTTGACGTATCTAATGCCTTGAATTCCGTGGCTGTCGACTTGCGTGGCCTGCCACGCGCAGCGGCTATTGACAAGGGCGTTGATGCAGTCTCGATAGACTGCCTTCGTGCAACCGAGGCTATAGTGGGTGGCGGGGTTGCTTGCGTAGGTGACAACTCATCAATATCTGCCTCCTCATTTGGTATTGATTCTCTCGAAACTACTCTCGGAGTGGCAGTGTTGTCATGTGGCGGAGAGAGTTCATCTGCGCTCTCTTCCTCAGCTTGCGAAGCGCCTGATGCAGTGTCCTCCACTGTAGTAGACAGAACAAAAGACGGTCTCGAGCTGTTACTTGGTTGCATGCCAGGTGTGACAGGTACTATATCCGTGGATTTCGATCTTCGTGAAGCGGTACGTTGCGAGCTTTCCGATGCGCCTGCGGGGTTCCTGATGCTTGTCGCACTTCCTGGCGTCTTCCTAACAGTAGTTGGGACTTCTTCGATAATCGATAGCTCGTCTGGCGCTTCGTCTGCCTCTTCACGTGCCGGAGAGACGGTTCTAGCGACTCTTTTACTCTTCTCGGCTGAGCGCACATTTTCTTCACGGTTTGGGCTGAGTTCGTCCTCGTCTTCGACAACCAGATCTGGCGCTGCTTGGGGCGATCCCCGCTTCCTCTTTCCCAACTGTGGCGTGACAGCATTGATTCTTGGTGTACGGTTGCGCTGCGACTTGACACTTCGTGGTGCCGACGCGCTTCGGTGCCGTTTCGCTGATCCGTCTAGGTTGCGTGGTGTGCCTTGGACCGGTGTTCGCGATCGTCGTCCAGATCGTTGCGGTGGCAAGGAGGCTTGCTTTGCGCCCAAAGCACCGAAATGGAAGCCGAAAGACGCCTGGACAGTAGAGGCACTAGTGATGTCAGTATGTACTGTGTCAGTGATGTGCTGGGCTGTTTACCCTGCACCACGCACGCGTTGTTGTCGATGCTCGCGGCGATCTGCAATTTGTCAGCTATAAAGTCAGATCATGTTGCACCAGTTCTACTCCTACCAACAGGCGCCATAGCGATAGCGGGCGCAGCATTTAATCGAGGAGTTCGAGTACCGACGCGTGTGGACGGGCGTGTTGTGATGCCGGGGTCGCGCTTGCAGGGGTGCACGTGCACGATGAACCATGAAGCTTGGACGAAGGTTCACCAAATAATTTATGGACTGGAGCCACTCTCACAGTTCCTACTCTCACCGTCTGATACAACATGGGTTGGCTCTGGGGTAGCAGCGACAGTCCCGACAAACTTGACCCGTCATTGCGAGAATTCCTGAAGAAAGAGGCGCCAACCGGACCAAAGCCTACACTGCCCGCCGCACCGAAAGAGAAGCCTGTCGAAAGCACACCACCACCGCCTGTGCAAGCGCCAACACAGCCCGACAAGCCCTTCGTACCTCCCCAATCCCAGTTTCAAGATGGCCGCTATGCACATCTCTGGAAGAACTACACCCCTCAAGATGTCCTTCTGGACAGAGGAAAGAATGAGCAAGACCGATTGAGGGACCTAGTCGATGCATACAACGATCGCAGTTCTTCAGTTGGAAACATAGCTATGGAGAACTGCGCACTCGAGTATATGGAGCAATTTGAGTGTTTCAGGAATCCCAAAACATGGTGGTCTTTGGGCACAATGTGCAATGCAGAGTCGAGACGCTTCAATCGCTGCTACGACATGCAGTCGAAGTTCTTAAAGGCACTCGGGTATTTGACTTTGGACGCGCGGTCACCAGAAGAGGATGAGAGGATTCAGATGCACGCCGACAAACTATACCAACAGATGATCAAGCAGGAAGCAGAGATCGAAAAGGCAGAAGCTGAGGGACGAGAGCCACCAAAGTTTGAGAGTGTGCTCTCCAAGGCAAACGTCGCGCGAGCTATGGCTGGCAAGCAAACCACTATCACACCGTTGCCTGCGGAAAATAGCGGACAAATCCAGAACGACGAAGATCTTTGGAGTCAAATCAAGCCCGAAGCTCGTCAGAGGTACGAGGAGAAGATCGCCGCGTTGCCACCAAAAGATCAAGAGGTTGAGCGTATGGCTGTTATAGGTGAACTCAGGGCACAAACCGGCATGGCGAAACAGGTCGAGGAGACTTTCCTTGAAGAACGCATAAACCGCATGAAGAGAAAGCAAGCTGGCCAAGCCACAATAGGGGATACTATAAAGAGCTGGTGGGGCTGGGGTTGAACGAGAATGCATGTACTGTACGTATTCTGTGTAACTATGTAAATGCTACGGTCGCTGTATTGATTCTTATAGCCATCTTGCTACAGCCTCATTATTGTCTTCATTGTACAAACGGGCATGCCGAGAAAACGTACAACTCACATGCCTAGCCTACTGTTTATACTCCGGTGCCGAACATCACGTTGTGTCACGGCCAGTCTTTCCGGCTCATCTTACTCCGCGGGCAACATGTCCATAGTGCACGGAGTCCATAGATCTGGCGAGATATTTCTCTTTGGATCACGTCCAATTAGCCGCTCAGAAATTCTGATGTCGTTCCCTGAATGCACAACTCTACCGTTTGCTGGCATAAGCAATGCATATCAAAAAAAACGTTGGATAAGCCATGTCTTGAGTAGATGTGCACTTCTCTCACCGCGAATGTATATGACCGGTCTCGTCGCCTTAAAGAGCACATACCATTCGAAAATCTGTCGCATACTTTCCAGGAGAACCCATTGCATGACGTTCAGTTATCGTCAATACGCGCATACCTATCGTTGCCCAGACGGGTAGACGGATGATCTCCATTCGTTGTGGTTCACCGTTCCCAGAATTTTGATCGCCTGGGAAATTTGTGCAGGGATTCAAACCTGCAGCCCACCGCAACCCAACAAAATCTCGAGAAAGTTGACGGCGGTCACCCCCACAGTGAACACAGACACCATCGACCTGCGTCTGTGCACGAGTAGTATTCGATTAAAAAATGTTAGCCGTTGACAAAGCAGAGCGTGGTTAGCTATCAGTCTTTCCCCGCAGACGTCTGACAGACACTGAACCATATTCCAGTGTTTCCATTCCAATTTTTCCTTCTATCTTTACTATGCCATTTTTGACCTGATTTGTTTAGCTCATAACATTGCCTTGGTCCTGTCTCTTTGTCCTTGTACTCAAAAGTTGGTGCTTTGGTGTTGCTCTTGCTGGGGCGTCTGGAATTGATCAGAAATGTATCATCAACCTTTTGCCATTTCGTCAATCTCGCGTTTGCTTTAAATCCCTTTTTTCCCGGATTATTAACTGCCGGGTCGAGGCCTCTGCATCGTCGATTGCCTGTTTGAGCAACAACGCGCCTGCGCACAATGACCGTCTATACTTTACAGCATCGACATGCTACTGGTTCAAGTCTTCTAAGATTGGCGCTTCCCCAGTGCGCGAACTCTGCCACAGAGGGCTTTAAAACCCTGACTCGTGCTATCACTGCACTCTTGGAGAACAACCGTCATCGCTCCCTTGCTCAGACAAAGCATACGGCTAAAGTATTGGCTCTGCCAGCCAAGCCGCACAGCAAGCTTGATGATCAACAACGGGGATGTATACAGCCACCTTGCGGCTGTGGTTCTCATACGACATACCCAAACCTTGGACAAAGGATGACGGATGACGTTCAAGTAGCGTCATCACGTGCGACGTGAGATATACGGAAGAGCTAAGCGGAACTCGCTGATTGGACGTAGCACCATGGCATTTCCTGATCATATAGCTCTTCCTCGATGTTGATCTATCACAGGTGTGCGGTATTGCGGTCAGTGTGCTGAAAAGTGCTTTGACGTGGCGGTGACGAGCATGGCAGCCACAACCTGCCGTGCGCTGTGATAAGATTGTAAGGTCGTCATCGAGCTATATAACCTTAACTCACTTCACTTTCAATTTCACTTTCACTTCCAAGTCTGCATTCCAGACTAAGAACTGCTTTTTACGATACAACAATTTGACAGCTCTTCACCGCTCCGCTTCACGACCAGCTTGTACCGACCAGCATCCCACAATGGCACGATTCCAAGAGCCTCTCGATGGCCCCACTGACGCGCCCATTCACAATGAGAAGCCCACTGGTCTACTCACACGCTTTGTGCCTGAGCGCCTGCGACATACAGCCTTCTACCGGATCCTCTTACGCCTGACCCGTGTCTTGCAATTCATCTCTTCTGTTATCTCACTCGGCCTCTTCTCTCAACGTGTCTACAAAGTCTACCGCCTTGTCAATTCTATCAAGACTCGTCGTGGTGTATCTGGCTCGTTCGGTGCCGTTGAAGGAATCCTCGCTGCCGCTGTCCTATACACACTCATTACTACAATCTTGACTTTGATCAAGAAGTCTGCCAACCCCGGACCTAAGTGGCTGCGATGGCTATGGGTACTACTTGACCTTGCGTTCGTCGGTGCGTTCATTGCAGTTTCTGTTCTCACACGACCGAGCGGAGGACCTGCAGGACCTCGACACTGCTACACCAATCGCAACACCAATAATGCTACCAACATTGCACAAGGGCAGACTGCGAACACTCAAGATAGTACATGTGATCTTCCTTGGGGAACTTTCATCTTGGCTATCGTCAGCACGTAAGTCAAGTTGACCTGTAACTCGAAACTCGATACTAACAACGTACCCCAGCCTGCTTCACGCTATCACTGCCGCATTCCACGAGATTAAGGACCATCGCCACAAGAACAAACTCGCTGCTGCTGAGGAGAAAGCTGCTCATGAGCAGTATGCTGCTGGCTCCGCACCTGCTGCAGGTTACTAGGTCAATGGAGTAGTGCCCCACGTATGCATCATGGTCGTTTGAGGATGTGTTGAAACATCCAATAATTTCACACGCATGATTCTTCGATTACGAAAAGTGTATGAGCATTTGCTCTGAATGTAATAGTAATAGCACGATACGACACCCACGGGCGTCGACTCGGACACACAACATAATGATACCTCTTTAACGATACTATCAATTGCCGGTAACAAAGTATTGATTATATGCTTATGGACATTATGTCAAGGGTAAAGACGTGGTGCCAGACCGAGCTTACAATCTGAGCCATAATAGATGAGTCTTTCGTATGGCATGAATCCTTTATCTTCCTTCAGCCCGCGTTCGAGTTGATTTGTAGATGTATAACATTTCACTGGTAGCTGCTTACACTCTGAGATCTCAGCCACTGACTTCTGAGTAAATAGTGCGAATATTCTGATTCAGAGTTCGTGCCGTTACTTCGTTGAACTGAGTCAAATTCTGTCCCGACGTTAATTGAACCTTGAGGGCCTTTACTTATACCCCCAGTACTATAGTCACGAGATATTATCGATTGTTAGCACTGGATTCACGTATCTGCGTATCACTCTTTTGGACAGTCGCAGAGTCACAACTGAGGTCCACAGAATCACCGTTATCAGATAGCCTACAAGCTGTGTTAGCTTGACCGTAGGTAGAGTTCAGTGGGATGCGTGGGATAGGGACGTACTCAGAGTGCTGCTATGTTCTACCAAATGGATGTAGGTAGAGATTACACAATGGAGATTATATATAAACTGACGGTTGGAATGCAATAGCTTGGGTATGAGACTCGGACAGTTTTCGTATGAATCGAACGAACTACTCTAGTGGCGAAGAGGGAAAGACTCGGTTTTGTCCAGGACGTCTGCAAAACAAAAAACCGAAGAGAAAGAGTGTGAGCTACAAATCTATCACTCTGTTTGACACCATCGCTGCAGCTCCATTTACACGCATCGAGCAGCAAGAGAAGCAAGTAGATGCAATACTCCACTCTAGTAAACAATTCAGTCTAGCACACGTTTCAAACCCGAACATCACGTACCTGGTTCCACGACTGCGATGGGACGTTTCCAGACGCCCATGATTGAACTTCGTGATTCGTATTCGACTATTTCTTACCAGGCTACAATGAGAGACGGAGTCTGATCTCTGGAGTTCTACAACACGGAAGGAAATGAACACTCCACTTCTGCAAGACTTGTTCCCTGAGGAAGGGCAAAAGGGAGGGAACGTTCCAAGTGCTTCTAGTAGAAGAATTGAGGATAGATTGTACAAGTTTCGTATACAAGAGGTATGTGTTCGTCTGTTGTAGATGAGGGTAACAGTAGTGATAACGACAGTGGACGAGAGATCCTTTTAAGAAACATTTGTATGTGGGGTCGTAAAGTAAAAGCTTCAAGATTGTGCTACATGATGTGATCATTGCATAGATTTGTTTGCACTTACCCAGACATTAGATGTCTCACAGTGCTAAGCCTCGTCAATATAACCTTGATGACTAGAACAAAAACAGTGTCTTTTCGATCGTACAATGGCCGTACTTTATCGGTACTTTTCAATGCTAACGGCTTGACTTGCGACTCAAGCTTAGCATCATACACAAAGAACATAGAGGGGTGAATGTGGATCACAACCTGGCTGTAAAAGCTGATAGAACGATAGCCTCAACAATGAACTTACTTGATAGGTAGGATCCTGTAGGGGAAGTGGGATAAATTGGGTCTATCAGAGAGTACTGAAAGATTAAGATAGCCGCTTAAGAGCAGGTCTCAATGCGATACAGGTTGCGCGTCGTTGATGCTTGGTGATTGTGCTAAGCATAGTGTTAATAACACACACTGCACATAATTGCGTGGTGAGTACGAGTAGACGATCCCCATTCCTTACGCTCTAGAGCATGTACTAGGTATTACAGAGTCGACAAGCGTCCTGGAGGTCAGGATTGCAATTCTAGTCCTAGACCTGTTGACCTCAGCCATAAGGCGTTGTGATGCTACGCGCGTACTTAGCCCAACAAAGTCCAGTATTGTGGGTAGCTAACGTAACATATGCATGCTTGCATGCAGGTCATAAATCTCTGGCTCAGACCGGTCTTATTAGGCTTCACCGCCTCTGCAATTGAAAGCTTAGCGACAAGCAGCGCTGCGCATGACCCACGATATGCACGAGGCTCGACCCCTCGCCATGAGGGTCCGCACTCGATATGCGTCGCTGTTTTACTCGTCAGGGTTCGAGACTACATCGAAGCTAACGCAGCTTTCAGCCTTGGTTCCAGCCACAGCACACCGGAATCTAGTGTAGACGCCTAGCTCATGTCGACACTTCATAAATGGGACTACTACATATCTAGGTAACTTAGGGACTCTGGTTTCGCATTAGCATAATGGGCGTCATGACTTAGCCTAAGGCAATCCACCTGTTCATGGTTATCGTGCAGGACGTGCTAAGCAAGTGCACGGTAAGGCGTAGTAGCGTGGTCACGGATCTCGGAACGTCCAGGGGCTTTTGAAAGTTTGGCTGCACTTAATTAGTGTCCGCGTTGAACTAGAAGCGTGTAAAACGCCGACGAACAGTGCTTTCACGACAGAGTTCGATAAATACAAATAAACCAGAACGAGTACTCCAGACGTTGACTGTGGCTTTGACGCCGCAGTATTAGTGTCATAGACTCGTTCAGATACAAGGGTCGAGTGGTGGCTTCGAGGTGGTGCGGCTCTGGATTAGAACGGGACTTGTCAAGCCTTATTATGAACTTATATCTTCGAGGGGATTGTGTCAAACCAAAGATTTGGTATGTCGTGCATCAACCCTATCAATGCGTCCGCACTCTTGAAATGACTCGGTCATTTCTGACAGTTGCGACCTCAATCTAGGAGCGTCTCAGGCCCGGCCCGTTCGCTGTCTAGATCGAAGGGAAGCCTAGAACTTGCGTGTTATCTGTAGTGAATGTGTCGAGAACTAATGCCCAAGCTCTTCAGTGGGAACCGTTCCAGTCACTAGAAACATCTCGACACCTCTAGGATAACCCAAGTTTCAGCGAAACACGTAGATAGATGTTTCAATATTTGTCGATAATGATTTTGTTGCTCGAATCAATGATTGTTGAGGGTAAACGTTTCCGTCCAGACCAAGTACATAATACGAAAGTATCGGTCCGTTTACCATAGCAAGAAGGCCCGGTAGTCTCTAACATGGGTACTGGAACAGGATTAGAGAACACGTTCGTCGGGTGTGTCCATCCTGATAGGCGGAACCGCGGACTGAGCGGAAGTTGTCCCAGTCGGATCCTGCGTCGGAAGTGCTCATGAGCCAAAAGGGTTTGCCGTTGCAAACGTCTCTTTCAGGAATCCCGTGGTCGTAGATCTCGTCCGCACCAGGGCCGAGATCTGCTCCGGTCTCGGCCATAACTTCTTTCACGAAAATCTTTCGCAGTTGAAGACAAGTACAGCGTGATACTGATTGATGTCATCAAGCATACCATCCATGTAAATTGTGATCAATCCGTTGTTCGTGGACGACTGTGAGCCAAGTCTGAACGGGAAACCCGGTGCGTTTTCTTGATTCTGTGCAGACTCAGCACATACATAGTAACTTGAGACCCACATGATGTAGCAAGCGCTTCTGTTATCATGACAAGCAATGAAACCACGTCAGATCAACTGCAGTCAAATGCCTGTTCAGATCATTGTTGAGAGCTTGACGCAGCATAGGCCAGCGGTACATGGAAGAAGTCCGGGATTCGAGAGGCCTTTGCTATACGTTCTGACTGTCTTAGGACACCCCTCGATGAGGGTTGTGTTCGTCAGTGTCTGTGATATTAGCTGGTGACAACAATGTAGAGCAACTCTCTGCAGGAGAGTGTGAGAGTGAGACTACAAATGCACCAATCAATTGCAATACTACAACCAAAACACTCTCGGCTGCTGATTAATCCTCGAACAAAATTGCGAAGGATCGAACACATAAACAATACTGACTATCTACTGCTGGGATCACTCACGGTACTTCTCCTAGTTGAGCCCCTGCCGGCGCTATTCAAGAAGGTCCAATCGGAACATAGGGGATGTAACAGGCAATCCTTTCGCTGTCATCGTATGGCGATCCGTTGATATCGGCTCAGTCGAACAGTGATGTAAGGTATGTGCATAACGCTGCTCCAATTCAGGGGTCCAAACGCAGGCTGCTGAATATGCTTCCTTGCCTTTCCGATGAGTCGGCACGATTGCGGTGCACTCGGTCTTGCCTTGATAGCCCCATTAAATATGTCAAACGAAGGAACACGTACCCTGTCTATCTCGTGTTGGTATTCGCTTGAAGACGTAATAGTAGTTGGAATGTGGTTCAAGGTCAAGCCTGACGTAGGATCTGTTGCTGAGAGCACTGACGTCAATGTTATGCGGATCCGGTAGTACGTGATGCAATCAGTTCTGGGAATTACTCTGTTCTTCAGTTGTTGTCGTGCTCGGATGTTGATGTGAAGCTGCTTTGAATTGAGGAGGGGGTTGTAGCTGCTTGGTATATGGAAACCGAGAGAAATTGGCATCCTAGGTGATCAGAACGATGGAAAGAGAGACCAAAGCAACGAAAGAGATAGGTATGTCTGGTCAGTCTAGCTGACTGACTGCCTGACGTCAGACTTGTTGACCTTACGGTAGCAATCGTAAAGACCCGTTGATAGGCGTGTGATGAGCACAGGGGAAAGACTGACAATGGGATAAGAAATATGAGCAGGTTTTGCAGAGATCGAAGAGAAACCTCGCGCCACTGACTAGCTACAATGCTGATCTCAGCTGTAAAGAAGGGAGTGACTTTAGATGTTCGGAGACGACCGAGGTAAAGGACGCTAGAACGCGTTCTCACGTGACAGACTAATTTCGGAGCTTGGACGCGTTTCTGGATAGCAACCAACTTCACATGAGGTACTCCTACAAAGACAACCACCAACACCGACTCTCCGTCAGCATCAGCTGTAGTTTTTGGAAGTCGCAAATATGTGCGCATCATCCCCATGGCGACAAGAGATGGTTTTTTATCCAGCAGGCTAACAATGAGCAGGGAGGCCTTTAACGACATCTACCTCAATCTTTCGCGTAAGCCCGGCGCCACTCGATTTTCCGATTCTGGCTTTGGGTGGAAGCCGGCGAACGGCGAGACATATACGTGTGATCAGTCACAGATCATCCAGGCACAGTGGAGTCGAGCAGCGCGCGGCTACGAGATCAAGATCCTTTCACGCAACGATGGCGTAATACAATTAGACGGCTTCAAGCAGGAGGTGAGAGATTCGTTTTCAAAACGTAACTTCAGATCAGTGCTGAGGATAATAGGATTTTGATCGAGCAGCGAAGCTCTTCAAGGTCTGGTACGGCATCAACTTGGATAACCGGGAACATGCCCTTCGTGGCTGGAACTGGGGGAAAGCAGAGTTCGGGAAAGCTGAGCTCACATTCAACGTCGCAAATCGCCCCGCATTCGAAGTCCCTTATACTGAAGTATCGAACACCAACTTGGCTGGCAAGAACGAGGTTGCAGTGGACTTCTCATTGCCTGCCGATGGCGACGCTGGCGCAAACGGCAGCCTCGGGGGCGCTCGTTTCAGAGGCAAGAAGTCAGCCGGAGCACGCGACCAGCTGGTCGAGATGCGCTTCTACATACCAGGTGTTGCGTCAAAGAAAGAGAAGAACGAGGATGGCGAGGATATCTCTGGCGCTGAAGATGGCGAGGAGCAAAATGCTGCCAATCTCTTTTACGAGACACTGATGGACAAGGCTGAGATTGGTGAGGTTGCTGGCGACACGTTCGCCACTTTCCTAGACATTCTCCATTTGACCCCCAGAGGTCGTTTCGACATCGATATGTACGAAACTTCGTTCAGACTGCGCGGAAAGACATACGACTACAAGATACAATTCGACTCGGTCAAGAAGTTCATGGTACTACCCAAACCAGACGACATGCACACGTTGATCACAATAGGATTGGATCCACCTTTGAGGCAAGGTCAGACACGATACCCGTTCCTTGTCATGCAGTTCAAGCGTGACGAAGAGGTCAATCTTGACCTGAACATGAAGGAGGACCTGCTCGAGGCTAAGTACAAGGACAAATTGCAGTCGCACTACGAGGCCCCCATTGCTGTAGTCGTTGCAGACATTTTCCGAGGACTTAGTGGAAAGCGTGTTACGAGGCCGTCACGCGATTTTATCAGCCATCATGAGCAGTCCGGGGTCAAGTGCTCGATCAAGGCTAATGAAGGTCACCTGTACTGTCTCGACAAGGCGTTCATGTTCATTCCCAAGCCGGCGACGTACATTGCCATGGACAACATCGCATCGGTCACAATGTCCCGTGTTGGCGGTGCCATGGCAGCGAGTCGAACGTTCGACATTACCTTCACAATGAAGGGTGGGATGGCAGAGCACCAGTTCTCCAACATTAATCGGTGAGTTTTCCTGTTGGCATGCAAGGAGTTCAGGCAACTAAGACTTTACAGTGAGGAGCAACAACCGCTGGAGAACTTTTTCCGTGCTAAAGGTATCAAGACGAAGAACGAGATGGCAGATGACGTAAGTATTCACATGTATACCCACATAACTGCACTAATAACGCATTCAATAGTCAGGAGCAATCCTTGCAGCCGCACTTCAAGACGACGACCTTGCCTCTAGTGACGACGGGGGTGTCGCGAATCGCGGTAGTGCTGACGAGGACGATGAGAGCGTTGATGAGGACTTCCAGACCGAGTCTGAATCTGAGGTTGGCGAAGAATTCGACTCGGACCACGACAGCGGTTCCGGCGACAGCGACGCTGAGATGGAAGATGCAGACAGTGATGCTGCAGGAGAGAATGCGGAACGACCGAGCAAGAAGCAAAAGACGTCGAAGTGAGCGGCTTTCGCCAGCCACCACAAAATCTGGCACAAGTCGGAAGGGAGGGTTCGAAGGCGGTGAGCGATCCGAACATTATCCGATTGCTTCTAAAATTCTTCGATGTTTCGATGCGCTGCATGCACGTTTGCTTCTTCCCGTCGATGCGATAAATACTTCGGCCACGAACTGGCCAAGGGGGCATGGAGATTCATCCGATGTTTTTGATAGGCTTTGGGGATCACTGAAACATGGTGGATGTCAGGATGGATCACTCCGGATCTGAGCTAGGATGGGAGCTCCAATTTGCCAAGACGGTCCGATGGCGGTATTACGCGAAAGCATGCAGCCAGGAGAAAACTTTAAAAAAGTGGCAATTAGCGGCACACATCCTGACTAGTTGCACGTGTGCGGAATCCCTGTGTGATGTGCGTTATGCGGTTCGGCCAGGGCTCGGCGAGAAGCACATCATTGCGGCGCTTGACGCGACTCGCCGAGCGGGACTATCGTAGCTCTTCCATGCTCAACTTTAGCTCAGTGCTCAAACTACCCCAGATCGAGCGACGCGAAAGCGATTCAGGCTGACGCACCTAGAGCAAGGAAAAGCCTTTCGCCATTTCCTACAGGCCCTGTTTAGATTGTGACGGTGGACCGGCGCTGGCGCGAACCATGCTAGACCCCGCATCCAACCTTCAGCAAGTCCGCTGTATCGCCCTCGAGCATGTTGTTATATCTATAACCCAGCGCTCGCCGACTCATGCAGAACTTCCTTCATACCAACTGCGCTCGACTCGAGTACCCGTGACCACCACAGTCTCATTGCCCCACGCGAACCACTACTGAGATGCGTTCACGAACTGGATGGTAGGTGGAGCGATGTTCCTTGCTCAGCTCTTCTGACCTCTTAACCAGCCTCACCTGCCGTCAGCGGAAGCTGAAGTGTGACGAGAAGAAGCCTGTATGTGGACAGTGTATCAAGGCTTCAAGAGAATGTGTCCCGAGTTCAGGGATAGTGTTCCGTCACCAACACAATGCTTCGATGAACGGCGAGGACTCAGGAGACGAGAACTCCCTAAAAGGTTTCTACTCCTACAAGAACACATTTGAAGATGATGCTATCTGGTTGGATATTCCCAGGAATGGTGAGTTCCTTCCTGTTCTTGGCGGCACCTTCCCTTCCCCTAACACCAACTGTAGTCACTTTCATCAACACAACAAACCCATACCTCGATCCTGTGACACCAGACCTGGAGACAATGTCTGTCACATCCATGGATTCACCGGCTCCTTTCCAGCCTCGATCAACAAGCTCATGGCCTACTTCTGGAAGCATGCACTCTATGACCAGCACACCATCGAGTCTAGGCCCTGACCTAGCACCAACAAGTGTCCCTATGTGCTATACACCAGAGCTTGAAGCTCTACCAGCTTTGATGCAGTCACCGCCCACATCGACAGTCAACACTCCAATCTCGCCCCCAGCTTCGTTATATGATCGTCGCATCTATCCAATTGTAGATTGGGCCGGCTCCATGACCCCTCCACCTATTGATCCACGTCTCACATCGCCCTTCGATGCTCCTGGGGAGTACATGCCCCGGTCGTACTCAATGTCGAGCTCGCGAAGGTCACCACCTCGCTCCGATGGCGAATCATTGATGTCCAAAGATCATGAAGTCGCTTTTCTCTTACGTTATTTTTCTGAAGGACCAGGACGTTGGATGGATCTCCTTGATAGGGATACATACTTTGCCTCATACGTACCAGTACAGGCACGTGAAAATGCCTTGCTGAAAAACGCCGCTGTTGCCTGCGCCGCAAAGGCATTGTCACGTGTCCGAGGACGCAAGCCCAGCGGGTCCCGGTCCCAACCACGGATGGAAGTCTACCCTGGCGCATCAATAGTCGACTGGAAGCACAAAGCAGCTGTTTACTACGACAACGCCGTATCTCTTCTACTGCAGGCTTTGAAGTCAGATACAACTATCACACCTGACGACTCGGACTGCGAGTTCCGCCCGCACGATGGCGAGTTAGTACACCCGGCTAAACGACGCCGGACCTCGAGCAACGCATCCATCAAGGCCAGCACCGACGAACTTTTGGCAGCATCAGCCATTCTTTGTGTCTACGAGTTCCTCGATACATCGATGTCCGAGTGGGCCAAGCACCTCAACGGCGCTAAGTCTCTTCTTGTCCATTCTCAGGAGCGCATGATGCCTTTCCAGATGCAGTCGCCTGGCTCTCCTTTGTCGCCATCGAGCCTCAACTTTATCTCCAAGGCACGCCGAGCTACTTTCTGGAATATCGCACGACAGGATGTATTTGCAGCTTGTAAGTTCATGCCATCAGTTCCGTTGAGCATCACTAATACTTGCTAGTCATCAACAAGACCCACACACACCTTGACACTGAAGACTTCTCACTATGGAAGGATGCCGGCTTACTTATTGACGACCATGGATATCTGATCACCAATACCGCCATCGACACCGGCTACTCAGACGATGGTATGATCTGCAACGGCCTCACTTGGCTCATGTCAAAGCTCGTCAACTTCATGGCTGCTGGAGACAATCTTCCTACCGATATGGGGATGGGCTGGGCTGGAATTCCTCAATCGACTCTTCTCGACTACTGGTGCCACCTACAAAGGCAGTTCCAAGCCTGGTACGATGGTCTCCCCGTTACCTTCAAGCCCTCCAGCCGAGTGGAGCCTACCCTAGCGCCAGGACGAATCCTTAAAGGGGAAAATGAGTCCATGTTTCCGGAAGTCTGGTACAATATCCCAATGTGCGCCTCGACAATGCAAACCTACCACATGAGTCAAATCCTACTTTTCATGAACAAGCCACACGAATCTACCCAGGGACGAAGCACAGTTTGTGCTCGCATGAATTCGTACCAGTCTGTCTTGGCTGCGTGCCAGAAGCACAGCCGTGAGATCGTTGGCATCTCTCTTGCACAGTCCGACGATGCGGTACGCATTTGGTCTGTACAGCCCTTGTTCACCGCTGGACAGTGCCTTGGCGACGGACGAGAGCGCCAGGTTGTCATCGACCTTCTGCACGACATTGAAACAGAACTTGGACATGGCACCGACTACCGCTCTCGCCAGCTGGCCGAGCAATGGCAGTGGGAGGCACAACAAGATGCGTTTCTTTCGTGAGCCACCTCGATCTCATTCCTTACTAAGAGGAAAACATACTTTTACAAACACACTTCAGCTATATGATACCCAGTGCGTTCTGAACGCATCCATTACCCCGCAATTGTAAGGCGGGCATTCCTTGTTAGTGGAAACAAGACAAGAGAAGGCGAAGGGAAGGCCGTCCAGACACGGAAAGAGGGGAGGAGGAAAAGAGCTTGACACCGGTTGTCTCCAACCGAGACTGCAACGATATTGTTGGATTAGAGACCTTGACGGCTCACGTACAATGCAGCAGACACTCAATAACGATATTATGAATAACGTCGCTTTGATTCGACTCCAACCATAGACATGTAAAAACATAATAGATTCTACACAACCACCACACAACTCTCGCACACTTGCAACCCCACCTTCAGACCCGACTCTGCGGCACTGACAATATCTCCATAGCAGCATGTGTACACATGACGTGCCTCTTGTCCGCACAACCGCACCACCGCGGTGATAGACATTCTCCTGCCCAAGACACGACACATTTACAACACGACGCATGTGCCATCGGCCGATCAATGAGGAGCTAGCAGGCGGATCCGGCTCGCAGCACGTGGCCGCGTCCATCATTTACCCTGCGAATCTATCCTTCCGGGACGGGGCCCTGCATTATGCACTCGTTCGACCAATCGATTGCAAGGGACTTGTAATCCATGCGAGGCGATGTCATAAACGACAAGTTCTGGCGTGATTAGCTCGCCGTTTTCGTCAGGCTTGCATCACTTTCACGGTTCCAGTATTATTCGCCTATTCTGCAAGCTGATCATCTTCAGCTTTGCAAGTCACTTTGCCTTGCGACGTTCGGACACATACACTGGCATTTAAAGTTGGCTGTTCGATATTACAGACACAGTTTCAAATACTTGAGACAAGGTGCACGTGTATTGAGTTTGTGTGACGGTCAATCTCGAGACGGACTTTGGTCCCAGGCTAGAGTAGGTTTACCAAAGTAGCTTGCCGCATTTCGACAAAAGTGGGGGGGGGGGTGCGTTCACTTTTCGCTACATAGACAACAACAACAATGGGGGAAAGGGTGTCTTTTGGCGGTGAAAGAGTGCCAGGGTATCTTACACCTTACAATCATCACCTGTCTATCAGTTGACCAGTAGGATTGGACGATTAGTCGAGCGGTTGCGCCTCAGCTTGGCGCTGGTGTGCGGTTTAGTAGAGCCGTACACATCCGAACGCCACAAGGTTGTCGTCGGGGGCAGATTTCTGGTAATAATAGGAGAAGTTGACCGTGTCTCGATATTAAGTGTAAGACCCCTATGGTACGCTATCCGTAATCAGGCATGTGCTGCCACCTTTTAGTCCTATGCCTTGTGCTTGAGGATGCTTTTTCCACAGCTTTTGAGCCTGACGGTTGCCAGGAACCTTATGCAGACTACTGCAGCCGGCTGCTGGGCTAAGATCGTGCGGAATGCGGGATACATGGCGGTCTGCGCTGTCAAAACGTGCCGTCTGGTTTCGATAGTGGGTTGGACACTGCGTGTGAGGCGTGTATCCTGGTGCAACAGATGCAATTGATTGGCCGGATTGAGCTGGCAATGGTCTCAACAAATGCTTGACAGCTCTTCTCGACGAGGGACCTGGTCTTCTCGAAGGAAATGGGCCAAAGTGCATCCGGTGAACAATGCGGGTGGCTATTGCTAGACTGCAGCCATGCAGTAGTACCTGGGTAGCCATGATGATAATCTGGTCGTTTTCGTTTCTTTTCAAAGTAGGGGACATGTAGCGATCCCATTGGCTAGGGGAAGTGCAGATCTAGCAAATCAAATCAAGATGCGAATCATGACGATCTCAGCTAGCAGGGGAGTTAACCGCTCTCCCTTGGCTCGTTGCGGGCTACACTCGTTCCAGTTCAGGAGTGCTCTACCTACCCTTCTCGCGCGCTTGACAACGACGCGTAACATCACTGCAGCGCATTCGATAGCTTGGAGGCGTCTGCAGCTCCCCCACTCATAGCCTTGACTCAATCTGCTCGTATCCCAGCGCTTCCACGTTCCTTCCATGCAGGTGCAGAATCCAAAACACGCCTTTTCATGGGCACAGATCATTTTGGAATCTGAGTTCAGCTTCCCGTGCAGCCACACTAGCTTTGCTAATGCGGCTCTACCGCGCCCTCAACGTGCACGCCTTGTGGCTTATTATCGAAGCTTGGCGGCAGAACAAGAGGCTGAGAATGCTCGTCAACCCGCATCCGAGCCATCGGACAAAAAACCCGATGGGCCAGCGATGCTTGTGTGTTAGAGGTTCGGAATACATTTCCGCAGTCCTTACATACCAATGCGTATATGGTAGTCTCGATGCCATGCGGATATCACAGTTCAGATCGTCAAGAGGTGTCAAGCCAGAGAAACAGCTCGCTGAATCGTAAAAGGAGAGCTTGTTCCCGCCAGCGGGTCTGTCCTCCCGCTAGAGCTACCAGGTCAAACACGTCCCCACCTCTCGACCGACCGTTGCGTCTTGAAGAGGGGCCTCTGGAGTCCGGACACATATCCAGCCACTTGCATAGCCACCCGTGTGACCATGACAGCCTCACGACTCGCGGTATCCTGTATCGCGATGCCGATTATCCGTTGAGCCTGCCTGACAGCCACACGATACTATTGAACGCACCAGAGTCCAATTTCCTCAATCTGGAACATTAGGCAGATCATCGTCGGGCGACGTCGGCGAGCGCAGCATCCGATTCTTTCCACGATCTGTATCCTGGAGTTGTTGTTTTGCTCTATGATGGCAACATGGGGATGATCGTCGGTCGGGCAGTCCGGGCGCGGAGAGTCGTATACCGCATCGAGCGGGAAGGATTCCGTGGAAGCGATCGAGTCTGGAGCGAGCGGATGGATAGAACCGATGGTCCGTGCAGCCATGTGCGAAAATCCGTGCGAGATGCGCCATCGGTCAACGCGAATCCTGCATGTCGCACAGCCTCACCCTGAGATGCACGTTGCCTCCCAGAAGTCCATGTGTCCGATTCATCAAGCAGACGTTTGCCACCCGTCAGTTGTGAGATGTTGGGCAACTGCGTGGCCAACTCGTATTGCAGGAGTGGTGTCGGGAGGACCGACATGGCAGTATTTGTTTCGCCATGCGGCGCATTAGAGTTCGCCATCATGCAGCTGAAGCATGCAGACCATTTACGCGCGTTGAACAGGTCTGACGTTGTACGACCCTGCTGAAGAAGCAGTTCGCAAAACCTCGATTTCCGATCTACTGACGATGAAGCACGAGCAGATGAGAACCAAATTGCTTCTGGCAGGTAAGATCTAACATGACCAGCGCCACGGACCGACATAAAGCGACATCATTAACTTTCTGCCTATAACGCAGCAATAACATGCTGGAGACTGACCCTCCAGTTGTCCACGTCTTAGCCGCGCTCGACAACATCCACGGATATCGTAACCGTTCATTTAGAACCACAGAATCGTCCTACGGAAGTCACTGAATCACGTCGAACACACAGCAAACCCAAGCTACCACCATGAGCATCAGCAAACCACTCTTCGCAACCTCATCACTCACCAAGCAAAGACACAAAACCCCAATAAACCCAACACTCTTCTTCCCATGCCGTCACCTCACATCACCCCACCTTATCCCCCGCACTCCACCACTCTACCACCCACTCCATCACAGCACCCAAGCGCACCCTACCACACAAACTAAACACCCATAGCACGTAACCAAACAACCAAACAACCAAACAAACAAACAAATATACATCGGAACGACACATCCCCCCCGCAATCCACTCCATCCCCCCTAACCTACCGCATCAGGAAACCCCCCTAGGAGATAGCAGCACAGCATTGAGTATACGAGTCTAATCTAGTCTAGTGGATAAAGGGGGTCTCTTGTACACGGTAGGTAGTGGAGTACTCAGTAACCCACTCACTCATTACTACCGGTGCAAGAATAGCTTGGCTTGGGCCGCTTGGTGCGTACTAGGTGCCTTGTGCTTTGCCTTGCTACTTGCTACTTACTACTTACTACTTCTTGTTAGATTACTAATGTGCCGAGATGCCGACCTTTGCAGGATCGAGAATGAGTTTCGTCTTGTCTTGTCTCGTCTTGTTAATGTATCAAGATCATCAAGCTGTAGATGAAGACTAGGAACAGCAAGAAAAAAGAAAAGACAAGTTCACGAATACAAACCCACAACTAGGGACCAAGGGCCAAGTAGATAGTAAGATAGTAAAGATAGTAAGATAGTAGAGGGGGATGAAGATGATAGATGAGCTAGTAGGTAGGTAGGATAGGCTAGGGTAGTTGCGAGATACCAGCCGACATGGATGGATGGATGGATGGATGGATGGATGGATGGATGGATGGATGGATGGGGCCCAAGTGTCCCAGAGCACTGGACACGGGACAGTGTTGGTGTTGGTGTTGGTGCATTAATCGGTGAAGACGGGTTTCGTGATTATCTATCTATCTATCTACCTATCTATCTACATGGTTCGTATCTTTGCGAGCCGATGTTTGGGGATGGGTGGGAGGTTTTGAACATATCTCATCACATCACATCACGTATCAGGATATCTGGATTAGGATCAAGTTTAATTATGATTATGATCAATATGCAAGTCTTTCCCGCTGACAGTCTACGCAAACGGCAGTAGTGGTGCGCCACGGCTGCACGGGGCAAGCGGGTCCATCGCCAACAACGGCGACAACAACAACAACGCGAACAAGAGAAGCAACCCCATACTTCAAGCCCACTTAGTCAAGTTTGTAGTCATCACTCTAGCCCAAGTGGTACAGCATGCATCACATGGCCAGTCTCTGACTCGGTGCTACCCCAGCTTTGCGTCGATCCCGGCGCTGTGCATCTCCACGGGAAGGAATGGGAGCCAGCCGACAACAAAATTCCAGGGTCCTGTGGCTTCAAACATGCCTCAGACTGCAGGTCGGTGGCTGCTGGGTGATGCGCAGTGGGAGGCCTGTTGAACTTTGGGCTTAAGAGGCCTGTCTGCTTGAGGCTCCGCGGTGGCAGTACCCGCAGGGTGTTTTTCGTCATCTTGGACTGCTTCTCGTAGGTGGCTTCTTTGATCTGCGGAGTAGTCCTGAGATGGCTTTCATAGCTCTGTATTGTGATGCTAAACTCGCTTTGGTTGCCGTTGAACTATGCAGCTGGCGAACCTTGGAACGAGTGTTGATTAGCGTTCTTGAGCTGCTCGTCGATGCTTTCGATGTTGCTCTCCATCCTGTGATCCGCGGGCTCATCACAGTCGCTAATTGTTCCCACAATTGTTGCTGGTCGTGAGCCGTGTCAGGTTCCACTTGAGCCTCTTCTGCCGCATGCCGATTTGTGACCGTGGTAAGCACCGACTGAGCCATTGCATGGCCAGCCGCCAATGTCGTGCTACCAAGATGCTTGTCAATACCGTTAACTTGCAGAGGCCCGTTGGTGGCCTCGCGTTTGCTTCCAGCCTCTGTGTCTGGCCTTCATTATTATCGTTAATAGATTAGGCAATTCTCCAATGCAGATTACATGTTTTTGTAGCAAGAGTGCCCGCCGAGAGAGGCCTGCATCGCGCGCTTAACGAGACTCCAACCTCCAAGCTCCTGTCTCGTGGGCTCTCTTCCGACAAACCGGGCCTCTTAGACGGATTGAGAGCAGTAGACGACGTCCTGGAGAATGGCTGGGCTGGGCTCTTGGTAGACGCCTAGTCATGGCGACGCTTGTCGCCATCTCCGGCTTCGGTTTGATAGTCCTGTTTACTGAGACGGTAGTGTTTGGACTCCACTCCTTCTACCCTTGTCGATGTTGTCGTGCTGTTGCATGTCCGTCTTTTACGGGTCTTCGCTATCCTTGCGAGCAGCAAGACTCGGAGCCGACGATCTTCGTTTGGGCTTGGCTTCCGAGCTTCCAACAGGCTCCGAATCATACAGTGGTGTGTAGTATGATAAAGGCTCTGTCAAGCTCAACCTTCCTGATCGCCGCCCCGATGCCAACGGTAAACTGGCCAAACCACGAGACTGATGAGAGATATGGTCCGGACCTTCGCTGCCCTTGCATACAGCAGTGATTGAAGCTTTGCTGGGATGTTGCTTTGTAGTATATGTAGACTCTTGCTTGTAATCGGACTGCAAGACTCCCTCTGAGTATGTTGTGTCTGTCGATGCTAGGTCCTTGCCTGGATCGTGGGCATCTACGTGAACAGAATCTTCCTCTGCAATCTCCTTGACTACTCCAGCCCGGTCGGGTTCAGCAAGGAGAAAGGAATGCAGTGGTTCGAGCGCTCTTGAACATCCTTGAATAGCTGTCGATGCCAGATTCGTGTACTTGGGAGTGATACTAGACTGTCTTAGATTGTCCAACTCGCGTTGTATGTTCGTTACAATCCTTTTGATATTGGCAGCCTCCGCTGCTTCTTCCACTGTCAAATCGCAGTGTTCACTTCTGGAGGATTTGCGAGACTGTTCCTCGTTCTCTGGCACTTTCGTCGTCCCTTTTGCATTTGTGGCCACATTACTCTCGGGCTGGTAACACGTCTTGAGAGTAACAACAAGGGAGAGGTCTTTACCAAGTTCTTGTTGCTCTCCGTGTTTCTGTCTGTTGGCCTGCGTATTCCGAGTGTTTCGCATTTTTTTCATGACTGGCGGTGTTGTAGACCTGGGTCTCGCTGCATATCTCCGGCTGCGATTCGCCAGAAGTGTACCATCTCCGCTTGGTTCAGCTTTAGACTCTTCGGTGTTGAAGTCATTACGCGTAGTGTTCTCAACGTTGAGGTCCTGCTGCTGTTTTCTACCCTTCACTGCTAGACACCCGCTACTGTTCTGCTCTGCTTCTTTCTTTGGTAACACGTCAATGAACTTGGATCCCACCTTCTTCTGGCCGGTAAATTTGGCAAAGGTCAATGTCGATCCGCTGGTGTCCAAGTATTCACAACCTTCAGTTGCAACATACCGGCCGGGGACGTAGCTTCCGCCATTGCGATGGTACGCGTCAGTGTCTCTGTACTCTGGCCGCTCTTCAACCGATTCAGTAAACTTGATGCGCTTCCGCTCCCAGCTAGCACGCCTCGTTTCGCGTGTGGACTGACGCTTAGGTGTGAATGTACGTGTTGTAGGCGATAGACGTTCGGTCTGCGGTGATACTCCTCGCTGATCTTGATCGCTAGGTTCGGAATCTGCTGCTGCGCCTGGACGCTCTAGCTGAACAGGATCTGCGCACTTTGCAAAACCAGCCTGGGCTACATCGAGAGATGCTTCCTTGGGCGCCTCGATGTTGATCAGGAAGTTTTCGAGCGCAACTCTTGCATTGCGTAGCTTGCTATACGCCAGAGTCCGGCCATGATGTTTGGGGCCTCTGTCATCCAGTACGGTGCGCTGTTGATCTGCGGCTTGGACCTCTGCGTACAGGGAAGAGAACGGCTCACACGACGCGCAAGCTGGCGTCTGAGACGTGCCTGGGACCAATCCGTATTCTGCAGATATGTCGGCAAATTGGCGGTTGCAGTGTCTGCATCTGATGGCAGTCGGTCGGTTATTGGCCATGTCGATCAGAAATGAGATGTTTATTGAAGATGGTCGTTTGTGTAACACGTTCAGGCGTTGTAAGGTGAAAGAACATGCTTGGAGCAAAACAAACACGGGCAATGGACGAATGAACTGAGCGTAAAAGGTGGAGTGCGAGTGATTTCGAGGCGACACAAGAAAGACGCAAGAAGATATGGCAGATTTCGTTGTACAGGAGATCAATTGCGCATCCTTGTGGTTTTTGCAACGCGTCGCGTGAAAGGGAAGTTGGATGTGATGTTGTTGATGTTGTCGATGTCGCCGAGGCAGCGCCCCACCACTGAGATGAGATGAGGCAGTTGCGGGCCAACGTCTTCAACAAAACTGCATACACTTCAAGAGCATGTTCTAATTCGACCGTGTCTGTGGAGTATGAATATGGATAGGATAGGATAGGATAGGATATGATATGATCTTAGGTATCTACACTACAACTCGTCCTTGCCAACACCGTCAATGGACACGAGCTCCGTCTCGAAGATGAGGACGCTGTTGGCAGGAATGGGCCCGGCGCCCCTGCTGCCATAGGCCCAGTCGGGCTGGATGGTCAGTTTCCTCTTCTCGCCGGGACACATGTCGAGCAGGCCCTGGTCCCAGCCCTTGATGACCTGGCCGCTGCCGACCTTGAAGCTGAGCGGCTGGCCGCGGTTGTAGGATGCGTCGAACTCGGAGCCGTCGGACGCGAGGGTGCCGCGGTAGTGGACGTGGATCTTGTCGCCGGCAACGGTGGGGCGCTTGCATTCGACGGCGGTTACGACTTCAGTCTTGAGGTGCTGGGAGCTGTCAGAAGCTATACGTATGCAGGTACTTGGAAGGTTATGGTACCTCGTTGTTGATGGTTTCGGCAAAAGCGGCCGTGGCCAGGGCGATGATGGTTGCGAGCTTCATGTCGTAGGATTGGGGTGTTTTGGATTGCAATTGTGTGTTTGAGGGATCGAGGAAGCTGGAGAGACTCGCAGCGCCACGAGGGCGGTGTGGTGGGGAGCTGTTCTTTGTGGGGTAGCGCCAAGCATGCATGTGCCTGAGATGTGGCCGCAAGCTGTCAGGGTCCGAAGACGTCATTTTGTCTTGTGTTTATCACGACGAAGCAATAGTTGAGGTGATATGTTGGTGATTATACATGTGGATATGAATGTGGCTATGGGTATATATATCTTACTGGCTCATCGTTGGATCGGCATGTTCAAGTTGGTGAGGATAACAGTACAATATGGTACTCTTCAATAAATAGTGCTCACGCCAGACTCCTTCTCGACCGCCCTGTAGTGCTCTTCTTTCTATCTGTCCCAAAACCCATGGTGACAGGGGCCATGGGCGTGGAAACGCTCGGGGTGGCATCTCCACTGCGCAAAGTCAGGTCGGTGTCTGCTCCTTCCCGAGGCAGCCTGAAGGCGAGATACGTCTCCTCTGCACGCTTGCATGTGTCAAAGACGTCGTCCATGTACTTTTCGACGACGCTCGGGGGACGGATGGCGCGGGGCAAGGCGTTCTTGACGTCGTGCTCGTCGGTGAGGACGAGGACGGTGACGGGCTGGTAGAAGTCGACGTCGTGGAGGTCGTTTCGCTCGTCAAAGTCCTCGATGCGTGGCGGGGCGACGTAGGACGGCATGGGCGTGGGCGGGAGTGATGGGTTGGGTGGGTTTGTGTTGGGCGTTGCGCTGGGTGTTGGATGAGGTGGTGCTGCAGTGGCCGTCTGTGGTGTAGCGGGAGCGGGCGTCTGTGGAGGTGCTGGTGATGACGAGGGCTTGACGGGAGGTTCAGGCTTGGGCTTGAGCTTGGTGACAAGGAAGCTGAACTTTGCGCCCGAGCCGTTGGGCAGCCACTCCATGAAGCTGTAGGAGGGGAAGTAGAAGCGGTCGCCATTGCCTTCGACGAATTCGAAGGTGAGGGGTCTGTAGGTGACGCGGGGCGGCGGAGGGGCGGCATAGTGTGGTGGAGGGTGTTGGT